>JALPQI010013986.1:0-36686 GCA_025490895.1 Thaumatotibia leucotreta
CGTCGGAATGAAGATAAAGTCAGTTAATATACGCGAAATTATTCGTTTTCATAGTTATCGCGGTAACCGGAGAAAATATTATGGATATATCCTCTTTAAAAAAAAATACATAGGTAAGATATAAGATGCCTCTGTTGCCGACTGTACTATACCGTAAGATGCAGGAGATACGGTTGACGATTACAAAGTGCGACCTTGGCCTCCGTGGCACTTGCAAACTGCATATGACGTAAAATATACGTGTCATGGATTCTAGAATGTATGCATTCGTTTTTTTTAAACAGACGTTGTAAGTATAAAAGTTTGTCAGAGTCTGGAGGTTCCAGGTTAGAATTCCACCCAGGGTATTTATTTATGCGTTATTCACAAATGTTTGTTGCTTGGTCATAATATTATTGTTTTCTTTGTATTTAAGAACATATAAATATATTTACAATAGGTAATTTTATATATTGTCAATTGATACAAGCCTTAAATAAATGAGCATACCGTGGGATTTGGTCGTTTTGTGTAAGATTATGCCATAAAAAAATTGTCATGGGATAATCTTAGAATCTACTTATTTAATCCCAATGTAAGCTACCATAGTATTTATGAAAGTATTATTAAAATAAGGTTGAATTGAGGAAGTGAGCATGTTTCACTATTAAATTGGAATAGGGATCGATCCTGAATTGTTTTCGTAACATTCGCAACTACTAAATTATTTCGCCTACTGACAGAATAACTTACAATTTAGCACGATACTGCTACGTATTGTCTTTGCTTCCCGAACGTAGTCGAACGATAGGCGTAGCCAAGATAAAACTGGATGAATAAGGGGCTTATAATATAGGTAGGTACTTTATTTATAAAATGGTGACTAAGCTCTTTGAAACATGTCGCGCGTAGCGCGTAGTGACAATACATATCACCAAACATCGGATTCCGTGGGGTGAAACTTCTTGACAGCTAGGGATTTCCTATATCGATAAACTCGTTTATCGATAATATTTCTATTTACTAGTGACCGCTCCCAACATTGTGTGTGTTTTTTTGTAACTATTGATCACTTTATGAAATTTTGTTATGCTTCTATAACCTCCACAGAAATGGAAGTCCTCTAGACACCTGAAACGGATTTTTCAGCCAAGAAGGAAACGCTTAACTCCCGAAAATATGGGAAAAATTCTGGTGGTTTACTTTAACAATAATAGATCGGAGAATGAAAAAAAAATTGTGACGAATATAATCCGATGTCTGCATATCACTACGCGCGTTAATACGTTAATGTTTCACGATAGTCTAAAAGCACTCATTTCCTTCAGTAAAAAGTGGAGGGTTAAAAAAAGAGTGTTCGAAACATGCAATATTCACTGTTGGACTAAGCTGGACAACTATTAGGAATAAGGCCCCGGGGTGTATTCCGACACCCGAGCGCTCGCGTGGGTACAGGGTATCGATTGCACGCACTTCCGATGGGGCCCGATTCTGTTAATCGAACAAATGTTGCTTTCATTTGTTTTGTATTGCGGTGCCTGGTAACCCTATAGATTCTACTTTATGATACACATCCTGCGTAAATAAATAATTAGCTTTTGTAGTCAGTCCGTCATCGTCAGTCAGTTCATTGCAAGTAAAAGTCAGAGTCTTTTACTAGCAATGAAATTATAGCTTAATCTTTTCAAGTATGTATACAAGGGGCGAATGAGTATGCCGACAGATTTTTTATTGGATTTGGTAAGTTGGCCCAAAGCATCCAACAGCAAATTTCGTTGCAATCATTAGAATCGCATCCAAAATCCTCTAAATAACTTAATGCCCAAATAAATTAATTAATACATATATCCGTATGTTCAGGTTCACTTGTCAGTCTCCATAGCCTAGTTGGTAGTGACCCTGCCTACGAAGCTGGAGGCTCCGGGTTCGAATCCCGGCGAGGGCATTATTTGTTTATTTATTTATCATAAATATTTGTTCCTTGGTCGTGGATGTCTATGTGTTTAAGTATCTATATGTATCTATTTATAATATATATCGTCGCTTGGTACCTACATCCAAAGCCTTAATTAAGCTTACCGTGGGATTAAGTCGATTTGTGTAAGATGCCCCAAGATATTTATTTACTGTATTATAAAAACAAAGTCTCATTTTATGCTGACCATTTTACAAACATATATTATATCGATATGAAGGTATAGATATCGTATTTACGATATGTACTATATATTATGTATTATTTAGCTATAATAAGTATTATGTAGTATATATTACACACGTTCCTACCACATATCGAATGAAACGTAATAACAACGTGATTATTTATTACGTACTCCTGTACCTGTTACCTATTACGCAACGAACGCGTTAAATAATAGTTTATTATTGATCATTAGATAGATTAGTTACCTCATTACAGGTCCCAACGACCCCGTGACCTCACGGTCTTAAGGCTTGTCAGAACCGAATTCATATGTTGTAAGACTTGTAAGAGTTGTTGGTCAGTGGCCTTTCGAAATTGTACGAGTATTAGGACTATTAAGTTAAGGCCCGGCCACGAGACCACGACATTGGCCTAAGGCGACCAGCGGCAAGCGAATCCATGAGTTGGATACCGATATGGGTACTCCCTCTCGCGCGTATGGTTTTCTGCTAAGCCGGTCACCTTAGACCATGTCGTGGCCGCGGCATAAGGCGACCAGCGGCGAGCGAATCCATGAGTTGGAGCGGGATGCCAATATGGGTACTCCCTCTCGCGCGTATGGTTTTCCGCTAAGCCGGTCGCCTTAGACCAATGTCGTGGCCGCGGCATAAATGTGGCGCGTATAAAGGTGGCATTGAATAAAAATAGGCTTAAGAAAAGTATCCTGCCTAATGTGAACTACGATAATCCGCAAATTTCGGGGGATTTTCTCTGTCACTCTAATGACGCCTTCGTTGGAGTGACAAATCCCCGAAATTTACCAAGAACACTTTAGCCAAGAAAAATACGAATATTGTTGAACAATCTGTATCCAATTTTGTTCCCCATATCGGAATCTTCAACTTACAATGAGTGGGTGTGTAGATATGTATATTTTATGGATGTATGTGCTATGTCAAGTCCACTTGAGAAGTTTTGTTAAAGTTTTGCACCCATAGTTCCGATCCCTAATTATTTTGAATTAAAGCATTGTTCATGAATCATGATAAGCAAGGATATGCCATGCCTCCACTTGGTTAGTACTGCGCTGCCGCTCTCCGATCACGCACCATGAGTAATCTTATTTTACGACACGTGTGTGAAAACTGTGTAATGTCAAAGGTATAATTTGCAACGTACCGCATCGCATCGATAACGCAGCGATAAGAAACAGTAGCGCATTCTCGTTATCATTATTTATTGATTATTAATACTCGTTGGGCAAAATACTGAATACAAAGTAAGTTTCATAAGCATGTTTATTGTAGCTATGCAAGTTTGGCGGCCATGATTAATTTATTACAATACCACAAAACTTATCAACTACTATCGACGAACCAATACCTATCTTAGTCCTAAACCACCGTAAACTTTAACATTTTAATACCAATATCTTTTCGGTGTTGTCAGAATTCTTTTGTTTTTTGCAAGTAACAGTGCTCATAAATATCTCAACATGCACTCTAACGCCTTTAGAGACCGGGCCTACTACCGCGAAAATCGAAATTCGTAAATTTCGAGGATTTTTCTGTCACTCAAACGAAGGCGTCATTAGAGTGAGAGCGACGAATTTCGTTTTTCGTTTCTCAGTCACGCTTACGTACGAATTCAAAAGTGCGAGAGAGAGGCAACAGGCAACACTTCGTTCGCGGTTCGCGGTAGGGCCTCTGCTCAGATATTCGCACCCTGGCCGCTTCGATATATATGATGGCGACTGTACCCATCATTTAGAAAATATTACAATTAGGTACGACAATAGCATACCTAAGTACTTAAGGAAGACAGATGACCTATTTAAGTATTACCTACATAGATATAATTATGTCTAAGTAGTCACTTTGTCGCAGAAACGTTCGACATCCTACAGAAGATTGACAATCTGGCCTACTACCGCGAAAAACGTTAATTCGAGGATTTTTCTCTGTCACTCAAACGAAGGCGTCATTAGAGTGAGAGAGACAAATCCTCGAAATTTACGAAATTCGTTTTTTGCTGTAGGGCCGCTGTAGCCGTACCATGAGTTTGCAAGTATCGGTAACGATAGGATTTATTATATACGTAAAGCAAGCCATTGCGCTCGCTCCAATTGCGAGCGCGATATAGTTCATTACGTATCGAGTAAAACCTAACGAATCCTTACTTTCCAACTCGTGGTACGGCTACTGGGTGCTTAGACAACTTACCAGTCGCTAACGTTTAATCGTCAATCGTAAACGAAAGGCAGCTAACTGTCTTTGTCGCCCGAATTTGAAAGAGTGGCAGAGACGGAAAACTACGATACGCTGCGTTAGCGCTTGGCAACTTAGGCTAAGCACACTAGTTTTATTAAGGGGCAAGGTGCTGTTGCTTCGACCGGTAATCTTGCTTGTGAGGTAGGTACCTGACACCTAACAAAAGCAGCCATTTTTAGGGTTCCGTAGCCAAAATGGCAAAAACGGAACCCTTATAGATTCGTCATGTCCGTCTGTCCGTCTGTCCGTCTGTCACAGCCAATTTACTCGGAAACTATAAATGCTACAGTAACGAAATTTGGTAAGGGTATGTGTTGTATGAACCGCTACAGGATTATGATACTAAATTGTAAAAAAAAACCATTGGGGTGGGGGCCCTCCATACATGTAACTGGGGGATAAAAAAATTTTTTTAGTTGTATATAAGCGTGTGGGGTATTAATAGAAAGGTCTTTGAAAATGATATGAAGGTTTATACATTTCATTTTTATTTAAGCAAATCATTTTCGAGATATCAGCTCTCAAAGTATGAGAAATGTGTCCCCCCCCTTTATTTTTTAAACTACGCGATATAAAATTCTAAAAAAAATATATGTTATGCACATTAATAAACTCTATCAACGATTTTTGGTTTGATTAAATTACCTCCTATAGTTTTTGAAGTAGGTTGATTTAACTGTATTTATTTAATAATAAATTGATAATGGTACGGAACCCTTTGCGCGCGAGTCCGACTCGCACTTGGCCGGTTTTTTGCAATTTGGGTTGATGTGAGATCAGCATTTATATTGTAGTATTAACAATTTCCGAACTCCGCCTTTGCCATCATTCAGACGTTGCAGAACATTCTCCAAATTGCGGCAATATACTCGGAAATTTCCAAGAACTTTCATGAGATTTTAAGAGTAAGTTCTCATTGAGAATGTTTCCATGTGAATTTATAAAAAAAGTGTTATAAAGAATATTGTATACCTATCACAATTGAGTAAACAAGGCAAAATATACTTAAAAGGCATGCATTTACAACAGTTTTGGCATGATTAACTAGTTTGCTTGTAAAATTTACACTGCCGAGAACATTCTCTTCAGAAATTTCGCAACTTATGAAACTTCTTCTCGGTACATTGCTAGGGTAGGTACCTACTTATAGCAATTTAATTATTTCCGAAAAATACTATTTAATCAAACGGAAAAAGGTAGGTTTAAGGTAAAAGGTCTCAAACTTTGATCTAGGAGTAATAATAATTTTATTTAGGAAAGGACGTGGGTGGATGCCTGTCCTACATAAGTTCTTACTTCTTAGGTACCTAGAAACGTTTTAGTGATTAGGTAGGTAGGTTTACTTACTGTATACATTTCAAAAATTATGTCCGAAATGAGATCCACATTTTCAATTTTGACGTTGAAAAATAAGACATGTTACCTACCTATAAGTAGGTGACACGTCATATTGTTTTAATGTCGGATATATTCAACAATATTCTTTCATCTTTACTTCATGTTGAATATGAATAATGGGGTAAAACACCCAATAACTGGCAACTAAAACAATTGCAATCCGCTATTATTTTAATATTGTGTCCTATTCCCGTAAATAAATATGAGGCTATCTCACAAATCTTTACAAGCGTACAATTCTACAAAATTTTATACCATATAAAAATATGTCAATTTTGCAGAATTGTACGCTTGTAATGTTTTGAGGTTTAGGCCACAGTAGGTATGAGTTAGAGTTTTAGTACCTAATATAACTATAATTATGTATACCTATATTTATATAGTGGGTAGTTTTTTGGGAGATGCAATTTTATTAGATATATTAGACCTACACGTCGCTCTATAATTTATTAACATAAGGATCTGTTTGTTAAACCATTCCCGAATAGAAAATATTCTGTCAAAAAATGTTAGCTGTCGTTTTGACACACATATGGGAAAAAGTAGAGCGATAATTTTATCTGACGGATTAATTTATCCGGTTTTTATGAAACAGGCCGTAAATATATCACTGAACAAAACCTTCATAAGGTACGTAGGTACTGAAGTGTTATTAATTTTCCAACCCAGGTGTGCTCACTGTAATTCAACACCTACCTACGTTCGAGAAGATAAGATTTTAACAAGCAAACTATACCTATGAATGTCTTGCGATAGTTACCGGAATAAAAAATACTGCATAAATAACAATGCCTTTAAAACCAAGGTATCTACCTACCCAATTTGTACCTCTTTTCTCGAATCCAATAAAAAGAGGGTAGCGAGGGTAGATACTCCGTAGACTAGACTTAAAATGAAAATACTACACTCGCAAATCATATTTCCGTTAAGAATAGTATAGGTACCTGTAGGAAATGAAAAATCTAACGTAATTGCGAAATGTACCGGTTGACAGTTAAAAAGAACGTCGCAGGTTTTCCAAAAACCATGATCTTACCGAAAACCGCAACAGACAAAAATCCAAAAACTGTCAACGCTAAAAAGTAACCCGTTCCCAACGCAAAAATTTAAATACTATACTCGCAAATCATATTTCAGATCTATAGTAAATGAGCAATCTGTCCAAATTGCAAAAAGTACCGGTTGTCAGTTAAAAACGACGTCGCAGGTATTCCAAAACCCATGATCTTTGATCTCAATCTCAACTTACCACAAAAACCGCAGCAAAGAAAAATCCAAATCAGTCAACACACAAAAAAGTAACCTCACACGTTCACTACTTATAGTAGCTCCAAAACACACTTATTTCACACACAAGAACACAATCCGAATGGTTATAGTATCGACCGTAATGTAAATAAGGAGCCAACGGGCGTAGCGACCGCCTCCAACGGCTTATCAGCTTGTACTGGCGAGCGAATGAAACGGAACGAATGAACGGAATGCCGGTGACCGAATGGAACGAGCGACATTACAGTATGTAGGCCCGTTAAACCGGCTTCGTTTAATTAGTATTAAGTACAGTATAAACGGGGAAAATGGAAAATTGTGTCGCTGATTGATATTGATTTTAATGAATGGTAGATTGATTTGGAAGTACCTCTTTAAATTATTTATAAGACTAAGAACCTGTTTTACAATCCGCGAATAAATAAATCCGTCAGATAAGATTATCGCTATACAGAGTGATATTTTATTCAACGTTCAAATTTAAGAGGGTTCATTCTGAGGTCATATTGATGAACTTTTACTATGGGACCAAAGAGGGGGCACCATGAGTTACTAGTAGGTGGAAATGTATGGAACATCAGATTTGTTATTCTCGAATCAGATGTCGAATCAGTTTGGCTGGTGAATAAAAATCAGCCCTTATTTGTACCTTGGCATATAAATAAGAGAAAAGTATGTGGAAAAGAATAGTGATAACTTTATTATGAAACGGGCCGTAAAATCTACTGGGTTCATCTGATATATTATATGTAGTTTCATGAAGAGCGCATTGTACATTAGGTCACTTGATAAGTTTTTTTGTTTTTTGTAGTGAGTAGTATTGAGTACAGCGTACTCAACATTTCCTGTCGATAGCTCCAGTTGGCAGAGCTCGGATACACGTGGGCCGGATCTACTGATGAGGAGGGCTGGAGCGGCAGGAGGGCTTTTTCCGATTAATAGGCAGGTTCCATTTCTTCTTTTTATTGTTCCTCTTTTGGTGGAGGTCAGCTTGACACTGCTCCATAGAAAACGCGTCGCGTATATATACATCACTGGCTGTGATTTTCAGCCAATCATAAAAACATGTCGACCAATCAAAAGGCAGCGTATTTCTGTTTCATGAAATCTCAGTCTGTTCCGTTCACTAATTCTGTTGGTCCGTAAATGCTGCGCGTTGATTGGTGGACTTCACATTGGTCGATTTGTACTAGCCTACTTTCGCTAAGTTCTAATCACATTTACCTAATTTTAATTAATCCATGCCGCAATGTTTACAATCATTGTTTGTAAATAAATACTACACGTGGTTATCCAACGTTTACAACAAAAACACACGCGGAGTTGTTTACATTTTAAACAATAGGTGCTCGGATATTCTATTGTTCTCGGTCTACCTGCAATGTTTTGGGTTAAAACCTTTATTTTAAACATTGCGTTGGGTTATTGACCCAGGGGTCCATTGTATCTTTTGAATAGGTAACTGACCTATATTTAACGGGCTATACCGTTACATTTCTTACGTAAATTAAGTTCTAGCGAGGTATCGAATGGTTCATACATAGTACAAAATACGACATTTTAAATCTTATACGCTAAGTTCAGGCGAATAATATTAGCCAATAGGCGACGATCTAGGTTCGTTCATACATTTGCGTTCATGAAATTACTTATACATTACTGATCACTTATATCTAACTTAATTACGTGAGGATCATTTATTTACATGATTTATCTTATTTCTAGGCGTTCATCGGTCGTGACGTCGTGTCGCTAACATTAGTCCTCCTCCGTCGCAAGACGCCATGTTGCATGGGTAGGCGACACGATCACGGAGTCGTCGTTGATGCGGTCGTCGGGCTCTGGGGGGCAGCGCAGCTCTGAGTCTCGCCGGCTGGTACCACGACGGCTATTTTGCAGGTGGGGCGCCGCATTACGCCATGCAGGGTCTTGACGTCAGCGGAGCGTATTCTGCCGTCTGGTCCACGGTGTGTAGCCACGACGATTCCTTTCGGCCACGTGTTGCGAGGGCCGTTAGGGTCCGCGATGATCACGATGTCTCCCGGCTGGATCTGACGCCCGCCGCTGGCTGAAGAACCGCGGGGTGCTAGTAGCGGGTAGACTTCTTTAACCCATCGCGACCAGAAGTGATCGGCGAGGGCTTGGGCTGTTCTCCACTTCTTGTTGTCATCTTCTTCACAGGGTCCCAGTATAGGAAGATTGGCAGCTCGCAGTAACAAGAAGTGATTCGGTGTTAAAGTCTCAGGCGCGTTCGGGTCCACTGAGACATGTGTAAGTGGTCGTTGGTTCACTATATATTCTACTTCGGCCAATACGGTGTTAAATATCTCCTCTCGTGGTGCCTTGGTGTGTAGAGTGTACGCCATTGCTGATTTGATGGTGCGTACCATCCTCTCCCACGCTCCTCCGGCAGATGGGTTACCAGGCGGGATGAACTTCCATTCCATTCGTTGTTGTAGACCGTAGGCTCGAAGTATAGGTAGCCACTCCTTGTGGGCTTCTTGGAGTTCAATAGCCGACGCTCTGAAGTTCGTTGCGTTATCTGAATACATAACGCGAGGCCACCCACGTCGCGCCGCGAATCGGCGTAACGCGAGTAGCGCGCTGTCGGCGGAGAGGCTGTGCACGGATTCCAAGTGCACCGCTCGTGTTGTGAGACAGGTATAGAGAGCGATCCATCTCTTCTCTCTTCTGCGTCCGATGGTGACATATACAGGGCCCGCATAGTCCACGGCTGCGCAGGTAAACGGTCGTTCGTATGCCGTTGTTCGTTCAGGTGGTAAATCTCCATGCGGCTGTACGCGTGGCGTCGCTCGGCGTAATATGCAGATTGCGCAAGTTCGGGCGATGGACTTTACGACGGGTCGCAGGTGCAGAATCCAGTATTTCTGTCTCAGCTCGTTCACGATCGCTTCATTGTGTATATGCGCTGATTTCTTGTGTGTATGTGCGATCAGTAAGCGCGTATACACATCCCGTCCGTCAAGTATAACGGGCCTTGATGCAGTGTATTGAACTGGAGCGTTTCCTAGACGAGTCTTCATTTTCAACAAACCATCGCGGTCGATTTCAGGTGCTAATTGATATAACCTCGATCTTTTATCAATTTCTTCGCCGCGGCTGAGTGCTCGTAGTTCGTCAGGAAAGCTTCGACGTTGACTATTTTGTTGCCACATATGTTCCGCTCGATGTATGTGTGCAAGCTCTAATTTCTTCGTTCGGTCGCGACTTCGCAGCTTTTCTATAAATAGCAACACATAGGCTGTGCTATTAATGAGGCGTTCGTAACTGCTGAAGCGGTTGATGTCTGGTAATACTGATGCTGGGTCTCGTTCTGTTCGTGTAGCATGAGTCATAGCGGTCTTGATGTTCTTGCGTTCCGGTAGGTTCTCTCTTTCAGTAGCGGTGACGTCGTTCGGGTTCTGTGGCCAATCTCGTTCGGGTAACCGCAGAAATGCCGGTCCTTGGTACCACCGATCGTCGATGGTGATGCGCTGGCTCGGTTTACAGCGCGTTCCATCGTCCGCCACGTTGAAATTAGTCGGCAACCATCTCCACGATTGTCGGCTTGTAAGTTCGGCGATCTCGGCTAAGCGGTGACTGACAAACGGTCGATATTGTCGCGCGTCATCCCGTAGCCATGACAACGTAGTTTTTGAATCCGTCCAGTATGTGATGTCATCTGCAGTGTAGCGCTGTTCTTTCAGGATAGTTTGAGCGAGGCGCGCGGCGATCAAAGCAGCGCTCAGCTCCATCCTCGGCACCGATAAGATCTTTAATGGTGCGACTCGCGTTCGACTTGCGGCTAAGCTGACGTGCACGTCGTTTCCGACTTCAGTGCGCCAGTAGGCTACGGCGCAGTAGGCTTCGGTACTTGCGTCGGAGAAAACATGCAGCGTTCGACGTGTCGGATCCCTCGGCGAGTCGTACTGACGAGGTATTCTTAGTTCGGCGATGTATTTCAGGGCTTTCAGCCACTGAAAAAATGCCTCGGTGTCTTCTCGTTCTAACTCTTGATCCCAGTGCGTGCCCTTCGCCCAGACACGCTGTAGCAAGATCTTAGCGCTGATCACATACTGCGCGATGAGTCCTAGCGGGTCGTAGACAGACATAACTGTAGATAGGACTTGTCTCTTCGTTGGCGCTCGATCGCAGTTCTTGATGTCTTCTGGCACGCGTAGTAGCTTCGTGTTAAAGCTAAGCGTGTCTGTGCTAGGGTCCCACACCATGCCTAGCACCTTCTGTGATTTTTCGCCTAGCATCGTCGTAGGTTCGCTTGATCTCAGTTCGTTCGGTAGTTCTTCGATCAATTGACGATTGTTGCTAGCGAAGCCTCGCAGGTTGAATCCTCCCTCGGCGTGTGACTCGCGTACTTGCTTGACAGTTCGATGCAAGTCCTCCTCGGTCTCATAGCTAGCCACGTAGTCGTCCATGTAGTGGTTGTTCTTGATATCATAGACTGCCTCGGGGTATCTCGTTCGGTTGTCTTCGGCGTTCTCGTTGCGTACAAGATGTGCTAAACATGGGCTGCTCACGCATCCGAACAGCACTCGTGTTAACTTGTAGATGTGCGGCGTGCGGTCTCGTTCGTTATTCCTCCATAGGAATAGCTGGCTGGCTTGATCTTCGTGCTTCAGATGTATTCGCATGAACATATCTTGAATGTCCGCTGTCACGGCGAATGGATTCTCTCTGAAGCGCAGCAATATTCCCAGCAGGCTCTGAAGAAGGTCTGGACCGCAGAGAATGAAGTCGTTGAGACAAAACCCTTGACATTTTGCCGCAGCATCGAAGACAGCACGCATTTTTTGCTTCTGTAGGTTAACTACAGGAAAATGCGGTAGATAAAAGGTAAGATCGCTGACCGGCGGCTCGTTCAAACGTACGGCGTAACCCTTTTCGATTAAAGCTCTTATTTGCTTGCAGTAATCTTCGGCGAACTTCGGGTCGCGTCTCATTCGCGATTCAAGGTTCAATAACCGCGAATGCGCCGTAGTGTAGCTGGCCGGTAGTTTGACGTCATCTGTAGCCCACAGCTGTCGAACTTCATAATGATCTTCATGTTTCACGACGCTCGAATTGAAAAGGTCGACAGCTCGTTGATCCGCGGGCTTGACGTTGTCTTTGCTCGAAACTCCCAAAGCTTCTATCGCCCAGTGTTTCTTTAATTGTTCATCGAGTTCATCTTGTTCAACGCGACAATGCAGTACAACTTGCTCGTTCGTTCTGATTATCTTCGGCCGAAATCCGAAGAAACACCATCCCAAGCGGCAGCGTATGGCGGCGGGATCGAGTTCGCCTGCCATCCTTATCTCGTGCGGTATGCATAGCTGCCAGTGGTCGCCTCCGATGAGCATTTGCGGTACTCCCGTAGTGTAGCATTCATCGGCGAGGTCCTTGAGATGTTCGTACTTGATCATATCGGCTTTGTTTATGATCTGGCTGCGTAGTCCGATTCCGCGTACTGTTCGCAGCGTGATGTCGTAGCCTGTTCCGCCTCGCGCTGACCGTATCTTCGCCTTAACGGTAGCTGTGTTCGTTCGGTGCGCGATATCGCCTATACCGCGCACGCATAGCGGTGAAACAGGGCCAGACAATCCGATCTGTTCGGCGATGTCCTCCTCGATAAGGCTCAGTGTCGAGGCGTCGTCCAACATCGCGAAGATGTGTGCTTCTCCGCCCGGGCCGCTCACGGTGACGGGCAGTACTTTAAGTAGCACATTAGCAGGTTCGATCCCCGAGGTAACGTATATGCGAGCGGTATCTGGATCATTCTGCTCGTTCGGTTCACGTGTTATCTCGGCCTGCGTGGCGCGCGGCGCGCGCGTGGTGGGGGCGTGGCCTGTCCTCTCTCCTATCGAGTACACCGGCGCGGTCGTAGTGAGATGTACTGCGGCTTCAGTCTGTACTTCTTGCTTATCTGCGTGTAGCAAGCGATGGTGGGGATGCGGACAGCCTGGCACGTCGCATCTCTTCGCTCGGCAGTACTGGCGCTGATGTTTGTCGTTGAGGCAGCGAAAACACACCCCGTTCAGTCGCGCCCAGTCCCATCTCGCTCCGACGGGTTGGGCAGCTAATTTGCGGCAATCTGTCGTTCCATGAGTTCCTCCGCAATATAAGCAGATTGCGCGCGGGTTCTTCGTGGTGGCGTTCGTGGTATATACCACTTTCGAGGACAACGGCTGCGACGAGCGCGACTGGGACAGAGCAGGGCGGGCAACCGGTCGGTTCGTGTTGCGCTCATACCGCGCCTGCGCTGACACGGAGTTCGATGTCGCGGTAGCAGTCCGTCGCGATGTTAGAGGGGCTCTGGCGTGCGAGTATTTCATTTCCTGCTCGCTCTCGTACATCAGGAAGTCCGACAGCTGGATTATTTCAGCTTCGTCTGAGTAGCGGTGTGCGCGTGCGTAGTCACACCATCGGCTTCGTAGATGGGGGCTCAGGCGGTCGGTGATTTCCCTTATTAGCATGGGATTATCGGCGTAGTGACGGCGGTCGATGTCCATAACTGTAGATACTATGTTTGCGATCTTGATTGCGAAGTTATTTAGGTCATGCGCTGTCGGCCCGACGGTAGGCAGCCGACGCAGGTCTTCTAGTGCTTGGTCGAGTAGTACTTCGCTCCTTCCGTACTGTTTCTTCAATATGCGCATGATGAGGTCTGGACGAGTAGCTGTAGCTAGGACGTGCTGGACGCAAGCCTTGGCTTCTCCTTTCAGCGCCACTCGCAGTCTCGCCACGTTCTCGTACTCGGTGAACTTGTATCTCGTCGCTGTCTCGTTGTATGTGTTATAGAAACTGCGCCACTCGCTGACATTACCATAGAAAGCAGGTAATTCGTATATTTCTTTCGGTGCAGGTCTCGCAGCCCTCTGCATTTTTTCAAATATCTCGAACATACTGGCGGCGATGCTCTCCTGTGTCGAGATGTGCGTTCTTGGAGTTCTCGCATCCGGACTCGGCGAACGCGAGTACTGTTGCCTCCTTCTCGCGGAGGTCTTCGGTTCGGGGGTGAACGGCCTTTCACGTTCATAGGCTCGTTCGGGTTCAGGCGAGAGTGACCTTTTCCGTTCGCGGGTCCTCTCTAGTTCGGGGCTCGGCGAACGCTCAGCAGGCCTCCTCGTTCTCGGAGTCTCGAACATCGAGCGTGGTTCAAGGTTCGGTGCTCGACGTTTCGATGCCGGCTCGCGTGTCTCGTACGCCCAATCCTCAGGTTCATAATTCCTCGTAAGCGCCTCAGGTTCCGCGGCCTCGATCCCCAGCCGCAACGCTTCGAGTTTTTTGTTCAATGCTTCCGCTTCGCTTAGAAGTCTTCTTTGTTTTCCCCGTAATTGTTGCATAAGTTCAATGCCTTTGTTCCATGGTTCTATTGTTCGGCGTGGTGCGAAGGATACTTGTCGTGTCCGATCATCCTCGCGAAGTTCCCGTTCCGTATAAGTTCGTACGGAGTCGTCGTTCGGCGCGCTCGTTGGCGCTATAGCGCTTGCGGCACGTGTGTCCAGCGCCGCGGGCGCCGGGCGACTAACTGTGCGCGCATGTTCTAGCGCTCGCTCGAGTGTAAGCGTTCCCCCGTCGGCCGGTTGCGATGTGGGCGGGGCTAATGGCTCGCTCCCCTCCATATGCCCACGTGCGTCGCCGGTCTCACTGCCGTCAGTACTGCACTCGTCCTCAGTGCGCGAGGCCCTGGCTCGTTTCATTTCGGCGGCCTCCGCTCCAGCCGCTAGAAAGCGTCTTCGTTCTTCATCGTCGTGAATCGACGACATTGATCTCGTCGTGATTCTTCTTCCCGTCATCGCTGCGGTGCTAAGGTTCCGGGTTCGTGCACGCAGTCGATGTCTCAGCTTCAGTCTGAGGGGTCCGGGAACACGATGCGGAGTTTCAGTAGATCGGTCGCTGCGTGTATCCGCTGAGTCAACCATCCGTAGTTCGGTCCGAAGTGGTTGACGTTGCTCGCAGAGGTTCGGACTGGTTCGCTATCCGACGCTCGAAGGACCAAAAATATTGAGTACAGCGTACTCAACATTTCCTGTCGATAGCTCCAGTTGGCAGAGCTCGGATACACGTGGGCCGGATCTACTGATGAGTAGGGCTGGAGCGGCAGGAGGGCTTTTTCCGATTAATAGGCAGGTTCCATTTCTTCTTTTTATTGTTCCTCTTTTGGTGGAGGTCAGCTTGACACTGCTCCATAGAAAACGCGTCGCGTATATATACATCACTGGCTGTGATTTTCAGCCAATCATAAAAACATGTCGACCAATCAAAAGGCAGCGTATTTCTGTTTCATGAAATCTCAGTCTGTTCCGTTCACTAATTCTGTTGGTCCGTAAATGCTGCGCGTTGATTGGTGGACTTCACATTGGTCGATTTGTACTAGCCTACTTTCGCTAAGTTCTAATCACATTTACCTAATTTTAATTAATCCATGCCGCAATGTTTACAATCATTGTTTGTAAATAAATACTACACGTGGTTATCCAACGTTTACAACAAAAACACACGCGGAGTTGTTTACATTTTAAACAATAGGTGCTCGGATATTCTATTGTTCTCGGTCTACCTGCAATGTTTTGGGTTAAAACCTTTATTTTAAACATTGCGTTGGGTTATTGACCCAGGGGTCCATTGTATCTTTTGAATAGGTAACTGACCTATATTTAACGGGCTATACCGTTACATTTCTTACGTAAATTAAGTTCTAGCGAGGTATCGAATGGTTCATACATAGTACAAAATACGACATTTTAAATCTTATACGCTAAGTTCAGGCGAATAATATTAGCCAATAGGCGACGATCTAGGTTCGTTCATACATTTGCGTTCATGAAATTACTTATACATTACTGATCACTTATATCTAACTTAATTACGTGAGGATCATTTATTTACATGATTTATCTTATTTCTAGGCGTTCATCGGTCGTGACGTCGTGTCGCTAACAGAGTAGTGACCTAGGGTTTATAATAATAAACGGTATCAGATATTTATGGATATGAATATTACGAATACCTATGAAAGTACAATCACTAACAAAATTATTTTAATCATTAATTAGATTTAAGTATACTTACAGTTAAGATACATACGTTAAGTATACAGGATCACATTTAAAAAGATTGTACCTAAAGATAATGATCTCAGTTGTATTTTAATAAAATAAAAGTCGCGAATGGTCAGATATCTGTGTTGTCGTTTGTAGTGTTGGTACAAGATAAAAATAAAGTTAGTTTCATAGAGAAAGGTAAATATGTATAGTTAAACAATTATCATTTTCCTCTTATGACACGTTCTGTCTTTTAATATATTGTAAAACAGCTGAAAATTGGTTGGTCGTTTAAAGTGTGAAACTACCTACTGTAACAATTTAATGCAAGGGCGCTAAATGTCAATTATTCGGTATTTTACCCTACGAGTACATGTGTACTTTTAATGCGCGAACGCCAATTTCTTATTATTTTGGGACCAATTAGGTTTCGAAACAAATTGTGTATAATGATTCGTACAGTCAACAAAACAAATTACTGCTTTTCGATCTTATTACCACTAAATAAAGTCGAAAAACGGTAGACCACAGTTTTGCTGGCTGTATCCAAACTCCAAACGTACGGGTAAAACGGAATCCTATAAAGCGCTTTCGTACGTCTATCTGCCAGTCACCAGGCTGTATCTCATCCATCATCGAATCGTGATAGGTACCTAGACTAGACAGTTTTGATTTGGTGGGCTCTCAGGCCAGCTGTCGGAAAGCGGGAACTGAGGCCCATATTAACAAATAATCGCCTATGCGCTACGCACCCTGAGGACTTAGATGGATCGCCAGTATGCCAGTAATTACACTGGTTATCTTACCCCCAAATCGGTACTCAGTACTAACTATTTAGCGGCAGGTTAACAGGTAAGACGGTGTGTAACTGATCAAAGATAAGGACTTATTCGTTTTCTTCTTATGAGAACTTAGATTGAAGTTTTTCACGAACCACTGTACGGCGCTTCATTGCAAAACTTAAATCTGGGGCGAATTGTAACTGATCCAAGATATGGATTCATTAGTTTTTCTTCCATTGTAACTGATCCAAGATATGGATTCATTAGTTTTCTTTTTTTGAGAATTTAGATTGAAGTTTTTCACGAACCACTGTACGGCGCTTCATTGCAAAACTTAAATCGGGGGCGAATTGTGACTGTTCCATGTTCATGTTTGAACAGTAAAATCACTTACATTTGTAGTTAGATTTGTTATTCATCCATAATTTATAACAATTGCATTCTGACGACATTTTGAGTAATAGATACATTTTATGATTATGTATTTTCAGAACCCTGAAATAAATACCGAAATAAACTAAACAAACAATAATATTTTGTTATAAAATATTAATGTTTGTTGATTATGACATTAATGACAAATGGCAACGTCATTTGTTGTTAAAGCCGTATCTCACCTTCCACAACATTGTATTGCGATAAATCTGATGCACATTTTTATTTTACCTATATTATATTATTTCACAAACTATTCAATAAATTTATGATAATAATATCAACAATTTACGTTTGTTGTAAATTGTTGTATTCAGTTTGATACGGGCTTTTTATTATCCACTTGAACGTCCGATGATAGCATAGTATCCAAACAAAAAAGGCAGTAGACTGTTCGTGGATGCTATACTATCCAATGAAGTCGAAGGAGACACAGTTGATTATAGCGGCATTTAGCGAAATATAGAGGCATTATTTCCTAATTCCCTTGTTGCAACAACGTAGCCTAATAAACTAGTTTGCGCTAAAAAATATATATGGCAGTGTACGCTCGTTACTCAGTCGATAAAAAAATATAATTTGTCAGTGTTGGGTCAAACTGCCTGAGTGTTTGCTAAGGACTCCTAGTTATGTCGTAAGTATTTCACGTTAATTTACATATTTTTGGGGTTATTATACATAAAAATGATCAGGAACGTGTGCTCTATACGATAATGTGTATCATCTTAAGTTTTTGACACTGTGATACCTGTCAAGTGAGTTTAAAATATGAAGGTTATCTTTCTTATTTTTTTACCGATGTGTTAAGTTTAACCTTGATTATAGTCAAAATCATTAGGTATTTTACAATGACTATCATTGTATTTTAATAATTGTATTTTCATTTATACTCCTGATTTTTTTTATTATTATTCCCTTAGTAGTTTAGAAAATATAAACGTTTTTGTAAAATCTTGTGACTGCGCAGCGCGGGGCGTACGTCGCTAAAAAAACCCGGACAGTTGACCGGAATATGGTCGCGCGGGGTGGACGTTCAAGTGGTTATACATGTCTGGTTTCACATATTTTTATCAAATTCAAATATTCAAAATTTATGAAAGTATTTTCGACAGATTTTGTCATGAAATTTCTGTATAAAAGGCTGGGATTTTCCATAGAAAGGGTTCTTGCGTTTTGTCCGCGAAAGGGTAAAGACCCTGTCTCTTCAGTGAAGGAATCTTTGGAGGGCGAAGCTCTGCCCAAATTGTGTTGAAATTTTAGAATATATTTGTCTTAAAGAATTATTTTATTAGCTGGAAATTATGGTAAGCTAACCCGGTTCACAATACATAACACACACTATACACATGGGAATGGGTATTTATAACTTTAATTCTAAAGTAACGTTAAAATCTATATTCTCTAACAAAGCCTAATAATATAATTCAATTCTGGGCTGTTGTTAGTTAAGTTTGTTTTGGTGTTCTAGGTTCTCTAATTCTCTAGTGTGGGGGGCGTCAAGCGATGCACTGTCAACTATTAAAGGTGTTCACTATAATATAAAAGTAACATGATTCTGTCAAGTTGAGTCCAGTAGCTACAGACTGATCCAAAGAGTTTTGGGCAGACTGTTTAAGGTCCATTTGCGAGGCGAAGCAGTGCATTGGGTCTTATAGAGCAGAAGGAACGCTCATCTTGGTTGATCATTCAGAGAGAACGAATGTATCAATTATCATTATTACTAACAAAAGTGCTTGCTTTTCACCTTTAGACCCTGGAGAATTTCAGTATTAGCTGTAGCTAGGCTTAGTTTGGGGTTATACTGCAATATAATGATACGCGTATGAATACTTGGTGCTTCTTTTCATCTTTTCCCTTTGTTTGCATTGCAGTTAGGTTCCGAAGCACTGTAAAGTTTAGCTAGGAGTAGTGAGGAAGCCCAACTGACAGAGTTAACTCTACACTGGTTGGTTTAGCGTACCTCTTTACCCCACCCAAGATTGCTGGAATTGTTAATTTAGCTAGCAGATGTGTTAGGGTTAAAAGTACTAAATTTGTTAGAAATTCCAGTCAATTGACAGAGGTCACTTAGATGGTCGGGGATATTCCTCTCTGAGGAATTTTATTTTTAATGTTTCATTCTTCACATTATATATTTTATAATCTACTTTACTTATCGTTCAACTAACCAATAAACTTCAATTTCAGTGCTTAATACTGTCAAAACTATCAATCTTAATATTCCCTCAAAATCAATAATAACAATGTCACGTTTTCCTTTCAATAAATAAATAGTCAGTTCTCTTTATTATAACATGTTCAAATATTTCTTTGTTTTGTGTCCAAAGGTTTAGCTTGTTTCACATTAAAGAATCTCTGTTACTATACGGTTCACAACATAGGTGTCCTACCCTAGACTAGACGATCACTGGCCATTTTATAATTAAGTTTTCCATTTTATCATTAAGTTTTCAATGTTAATGTTTAACTGTATAAAAATTGTTTAATAAAAAAAAGTATATTTAAATTTAGTTTCATTTCTATTTAGAGGGGGGGTTGTTTACAGGTGGTAGCTATAGCTATCCGGGTGGACCCAGCACGAGGTCCTACCACCAGCAGAAAGCTTTTATGGTCTTAAATAGTAAAGACTCATAAATATAAATATATTTTTTAGGCCATAGCATACTATGTACAGAAAGTCGCATGTGTTTTGCTAATCACCTACTTTCTCGCTTCTGTTTGTAGAGATGATTAGATCATTTCCGAGCTTTGTGTCTGTCTGATTCTGCAGTTTGTATAATAAAAATAAAAGTCATAAGATAAGTGGGTGAGATCCGTGTGCCGTGTGGTGACGGCAATAAGAATTTAAGTGTCTTTCGGGCAATGGGGGCACATGCCCCTCCCCTCTGACACAGGAATTAGATATGCCTAGTGGCACATTTAATCATAAAATACTATCATAGGCCAATGTCAGTGAGGCCTAAGTGACAAATACTCTTGTCACCACCCTAGAACAGACAACTTACTGGGACCTCTTCCCCATATCGCAAATTAGAACTAGATTGCGTAATAATCAAATTTCAACAGAATATTGCTTCGACAATAGAATTATATTGAGAATGAGATCGTAATAATTTAATAATTCAAATTCAATAACGTATGCATCGAATAACGTAAGTACTGGTATAATAAATAGATATCGATTACGTTTTCACGCCATGTCTTCATCCTTTTGTTTTAAATTATGTATGGAATTTTACAGACAGTGTGTAGGTACGAGTATTCTTTTATTATCTCGCTTAGGACATGATTGGTGCGACAATATGCCACCGGGAGATAGATATCCACCTTTTATTAATACTGCTACACAGCAGGAGTGAACAACAAGGGACAACCAAGAAATCGCAAAAAAACTGGTAAAATTGCATCAATTAATAAATCGAACCGGGTTACTCACGTATTTAAGTCGGTGATACCAGCCAGTACCCGTTCTAGAAGAGCGCAGGCCCGCAGTACGCGTCGGGCTTTGGCCGAGGGTGCTCCGGACGAGGACCCTCTTAATGGGTCGAAACATGTCGAGCAATCATCGACTTAAATACGTGAGTAACCCGGTTCGATAATATTTTAATCTGTTTGAGTCTCACGTTAGAAATAATTCTAACAATTAATCAACTACCTATCATATAATTAGGAGATCTTATTTCGCGATTTCTTGGTTGTCTTCATAGTGAAATTTTGTCCTTAGTAGCCACTTCACTCCTGCTTTACGATACAAAAATCAGCTTGTACTTTTAAATGATGACGTTTACTTACGGAATGAAGGAATGACAGTATGGGATTGAAGTCATTGGAGTATTTTATTGTCCGTCAGTGAAGAATGACATTATTTCATGTGTGGTGCAATGAATCCATTCTCTCAGCATTCTTAGAGTTATGCGCGTCACATTTGTAATTTGCATCATTTTAACAGTTTTAACCAACTCTTCGGTTAAAGTTATTGAGATGTAAAACTGTTAAATGTTACATGTTAAAGATAAAGATAAAGATATTTTATTTGCTAAGGACACACAGATATACAAGTACAGATAGTAGGTACAACACGGTTTCGGAAGTAGGTATCCTGTCGTCATCCGACATGCAAATTATGTTTAGAAATACAAACTACCTATATTTATCATTAAAATTAATACATTTACTTTAAATTGGTAATTATTTGATATTACTATTATCATTAATCATTAAGGATTTCAATTCATTAATTATACATTTTGTTTCCTTTCTGGTATGCAGAAATTTGACAAGAAACTATCCAATTTATATAAACAATAGCCCAAAATTATTTTTAAAATTATTAAAATTCAAATTACACATTTATTATTACATATTTATTACATTTTTATTAATAGTAAGTCAATTTATAATTCCCTTCCATTCGTTCGTTCGTTCACGCGTTCCGCCATTTTCACTACATCTTTCATTTGATCAACGGCCATGGCGGCAATCGCACAAGCTTCAAAAACATGGCACCTGCGTTTAACTAACGATTTAGTGAGCTAAAACAGCTAATCATTTTGCTCAAGACTATCAACGTGGATTCATCGAAACTACAAGGTATGTTCTTTATGTTTATGTGTTAAAAACTAAACCGAAAAGTAGCTGTACTGTACCATTAGCTGCCCTCTTGTTAAGGTGGGTTTACACCAAATGACCAAACGAGCGAATGCTCATTCTATCCCCACTCTACGAAAATCGTTCGTTACACAAAACGTAATTCGTCGAATTTCTTTGATTACGTAGAGTGGAAAGATTGATCATTCGCTCGTTTGGTGTAAATCCACCTTTACCGCTCGCTCGCGCCAATACGCGAGTACGAAAGCGATAGATAGAAAGAAAGTCTGTCCGCGTTAATAATGCGGCGTTAGCTCATAGTAAGTATCACACAGTAGCCATACCATGATTTTGCAAGTATCGGTAACGTTAGGTTTTTCTCGATATGTAAAGCAGGCCATCGCGTTCGCTCCGATATGTAAAGGCCCGGCCACGACATTGGTCTAAGGCGACCAGCGGCGAGCGAATCCATGAGTTGGAGCGGGATGACGATATTGGGAACTCCCTCTCGCACGTATCGTTTTCAGCTATGCCGGTCGCCTTATGCCGCGGCCACGACATTGGTCTAAGGCGACCGACTTAGCGGAAAACCATACGTGCGAGAGGGAGTACCCATATCGGCATCCCGCTCCAACTCATGGATTCGCTCGCCGCTGGTCGCCTTAGACCAATGTCGTGGCCGGGCCTTTAGACCAATGTCGTGGCCGCGGCATAAGATCCGGTGTGGTTTGAAGCTAGTGATAGGCTAAAATTACTTAGAATAGTTCGCATATCCTGGCAGTAGAGCCAAGTAGAAACTTATTGCTCCTAACGACATTTCAACGAAAATAAACTGGGCGCCAGCTGAAAAGCTATTTCCTTGTTCAACTGAATGGTATATACTATTATAATATTAACTATGTATCAAACCAAATGCGGTGATTCATTCACCGTGGAGCGCTAAAATTAAAGGGTTTACTTTATACAGCGTGTATTTGTGTTAACTAGTTTTTAGTAAAACGTCCCACTTTGTCGCTTACCATAAAGACGAGATTTCCTTGTATCTTCATATGAATAAACTGACAAAGCGGCTTTATAGCAAACTACAAAGTGGGACGTTTTTCTAAACTCACTCACATTTTTTGATATTAGGTCAAACCGCAATGAAACCGAGGTTAGAAAACAGAGCGAAATGTTTTTTTTTAAACAGTGAAGTTATTTTATATTGAAAAAGATTGTCAAATTTTCAATGAAACTTAATTATGCAGCATATTAAATTTAATATTGCCTACAATAGTTATTCCAGCTGTTTTTGAGCGACATTTGTAAGCTTATTTGTAGAACTGTAGCTTACAATGTTAAGAATAAATGAAATATGTACCGCCTAAGGCGAGACAAACAGAACTCTGTGTGGGTACTTAAAGTTTATTGTAGCCAGTGTACGCTTTTCTGTACAATATGTAAAATAGACAATAGAATTAATTGTACTCATCGAGTTGTGTTTCTGCTACGGAGTGAGGTCTTAAAGCGCGTGGTTGATTTTGTGCGTTAATCGCAGCGTAAAGGTGCGGTTAAACTAAAAGAGCATTCGCTGTTCTAGCGCCCGTTCTAAGAAATCAACCAATCACCTTTTGTGTAGGTACCGATCGTATTTCGTAGAGTGGGAGGTTAGAACAGCGAATGCTCTTTTAGTTTAACCGCACCTTTAGTCGCACGCCTTTAATTTTTTACGGAATTTTGAACCGTTACGCAGACCTGCCGCCCATTGCGTTGATCGCATTCGTCTATCGTATCGAAAAGGTCGAGTCACACCGAATGAATGTGCAGCACGTGTGTAGTCTAGGACATGTCAAATGAGAAAAAACCTGGTGACCTCTGACCTGTCAGCAAGACTGCGTTCTTAAATCTTGAGATCTCGGCTTGTACCAATGGTTTTTTAAACACTCGTACGATATCATTGAAAATATACTAGAGAATGTGCGAAAAGTGAAGGCGTCTGCTAGCAAGGCACGCCCATATATCTCACGTACCTTCACGTTGCAAACAAACTCTAGTCTGTTATTGGCACACCGCTGCAAGTCGTGCACGCCGCGCAACCGGTGTGCTATCTAATATGACACTTCCTACGCTACAACGCGCACGCCAGGCACACGCGCTGCACACGCATCCGATGTGACTTGGCCTTAACGCATAAAACAACCGCGCGCTTAAAGCATGCACTGTGTTTACGGACCTACAAAATCCTATTGGATATCGGTTATTCCTTTTAGTTAAGAGTTGGTAATACGTACGTAAAATACTTCTTGTCAAAATTATATTTTATTCCAGGGCCATGGTTTTAGAGTTCAGTAAAATGCAGCTTTTTAATTTTTGTGTCGTATTATTTACTAGACTTATTTTATCATCGAGTTGACATTTTGCCCCATTTAATAGCTGAACAGAGCCTAATTTCCTAGAAAATATTCAAAAAAATCTTATTATTTGAATTGAAACTTTCGTGAGACATAATAACTGTAAATATAATTAAACGGTTAAACTCACGTATACTTAGTCACTATGCGCGACATATTTCGAAGAGCATACGTTAGTCCGTCAAGATGACTGGCATCAGCCAAAATTATAATTTTTCACTTCATTAAAAAACTTATGCAATTCAACAGATTATCCCATCTCTGTTTAAAACTCTTTGCCCCAAGTAACAGTACTGTCGTGTCAGCCGTGATAAGGCAGGATTTATGCCGTGATATCTCTTGTCTCCGATACCGGCCTAGTATGGACTGACCAGTCTGGATTGTAACTGTCTGTGTTGGGTACTTGTTAAACTTGTATGCCGTCGCCTAGGGCTTTAGCTCTTACACTGGACGACACGTTGCCGAATAATCACCAAATTAAACATTAACCCCCTTATTCATAAACGTTTGTTAACTTAACAAGCCGCTAATAATCGTTTGTCCCTTTTGCTCTTATGGACACATTGTTAAGACCGTAAGGGACAAACAATTATTAGTGGCTTGTTAAGTTAGCAGACGTTTATGAATTAGGGGGTAAGACACTAGCGGTTCACTTGGGCGATTTCTATACAAAAATTGCACGCAGCGGAATCGCCGCGAGTTCGCCGCGTGCAATTTTATATAGAAATCGCTCAAGTGAATCGCTAGTGTGAACAGGCTCTTAAAAACAACCAATCGATTTCTCCAAGACCCTATCATCTGTGGTTTTCATCATTGGATTCCTACCATCAAATACTTCTTTCTGAATGCAAATTCTTGTAAATGAACGAAAACTACCAAAAGCGTCATACCAAAACATAAACGTATAGTTTAAATAACGAAACTTTCATGAATCTTTCCTTGGTAAACCAAATATTTTATAGGAACTTCAATACGAATTATTAATTAAATAAACTATTTTTAGAAATCTCTACTTTCATATTTCATTACATCATCACATCATCATCAGCCTATGATAGTCCACTGCTGGACGTAGGCCTCTCCCATTAACTATGCGTATAGACGCATTAGGAGGTAAATGCCCATAATCGCCACGCTGGGCAAGCGAATTGGCAATCGCAGTAATGTGTCCACTATGATGACGCTGCTGCCCATCATCAATCTTTTATCAAATAATAGTCAGTGACACTTCAATCCCTTAGTCGACATACTTATTTCATTATTAAATAAGACTGAATTCCAGCTACTTTCAGACATTATATTAAATTTATTTCTACAAAGTAGAACGTATAGTATAAACAACAAACTTCCATGAATCATTCCTTGGTATAATAACCAAATATATTTTACGAACTTCAATACCTACGTATTATTAATTAAATACTACACGAGCAGCAACAAAATTGTTTTCAAAAATCTCTACTTTCATATTAAAAACTGAATTCCAGTTATTTTCGGACATTATATTAAATTTATTTCTACAAAACGTTACACATGGTTCAGGGATAACGAAAACAAGCTTTTCACAGTAATATAGCAGCCGGCGGCATCCAAACATGTATTTATAAGTTTATGCTTTTCAATTTGTCAACCCGGACAATTACCAATACGAGGATAAAGATTTTAATGCTGAATTCCTGAGCATATTTAGAGTATTTAGTGTAATATAAAATTTACTGGATTCGGCCTGGTTCCAGAGATAATTAACCTTTTTTCGAAAAAGGTTTTTCGACGTAACTCGTCACAAAACTTATTTTTGATTACAATGCTACCACAATGTGTTCTAATATTACCATTTTGATGTACCTATAGTTAAAATCTTTCGGTTTCCTCGCGAGCGCTCTGTATAACTAAACTGATGTATAACCATTATTCAATATAATATTGTTTACAATGTCAACAAAGATGCTTTGCCGCGCGACGTCGAGGAGTACATAGCGGAGAAAACGAATGTTGCAGTGAAGGCGGAGATAATTAATGTTAAGGCCGAGAAAAATTATCATGCGTACAAAATTTTAGTACCCAATTATAAGTTGCCTATGTTTTTAAATAGCAATTTATGGCCGGAAGGTATCTCATTTCGTCGGTTCGTGGATTTTAGGCAACGTTTATTGAATAAAACTTAGTGATTAAATACATAATAAGACATATATTTACCTAAAGTGGAATCTAATATACCTAATACCTAATAGATACCTAAATAGCTAAAAGTAAATAAGTAAAATGGTTTTAGGATGTTCTAGTAAGAATAATAAGTGTAAAATGGTCAGCTTTAATTGTAAGTCAGTGAAAAGGTCGGTTACTTGTATAAAAGAGTTATGTAATAGTGCGGACATTGTTGCATTGCAGGAAACGTGGCTTTTTCCCGATGACTTATCTTTTTTAGGCGAGATCGATGCAGATTTTGGATATGCTGGCGTTTCGGCCATGGACACGGCTGCGGGCATTGTAAGAGGCAGGCCACATGGCGGTGTTGCTTTGTTGTGGCGAAAATCGGCTTTTGAGTCAGTCTCCGTGGTAAAATGCAACAGTGTTCGTATGATTGCTGTAAAGGTCGAGTCAGCAGCGCGTTCAATGCTAGTGTTCTCAATTTATATGCCTACCAATTGTGCGGAGAACTTACCTGAGTTTACTCAATGCTTAAGCGAAATAAGTGCAATAATTGAGAGTAGTGGGATTGAATGTGTATATATGTTGGGTGATTTTAATGCACATCCTAATGAATTGTTTTGGAACGAATTAATGGATTTTTGTTGTTACCAGAATTGGCGATGTGCAGATGTAGATATATTAGAGTTGTCTGGGGCAGGAACCTACACGTTCGTTAGCGATGCACATGGGTCTGTGAGGTGGCTGGATCATTGTGTTGTTACGGAAGGCGCCTGGCAATCAGTGGGCGAGATAGTAGTACGTTATGACACATATTGGTCCGACCATTTCCCACTAGAAATTAATTGTAATTTTAGTACTCTTAAACCCAAACGACATTTTATTGATAGGTCTGTAAATGCTGTCTTATGGGGTGTGAGAGATGGCTCTCAAATTCGTGACTATACGTTGTATTGTAATGAACGTCTAAAATCTATTGGTTTATCAGAACAACATGCAGAGTGTAGCCACGGTTTGTGTCGTGATGTAAAGCATATAGATTCATTGTATCATGAGATTGTTAATATTTTATGTGAGGCAGCCGAAAGTACTGCCAGGGCACAGAGACGGCCGCGTCAGCAAGTCGTCGGTTGGAACAAGTACGTCAAAGACGCTCATGGTGAGGCTAGGCGTTGTTTTCAGGCGTGGGTGGAGCATGGTAAGCCATCTAAAGGTCCTTCGTATGACATGATGTGCGCAAAGCGTAAAGAGTTTAAAGCACGGCTTAAATGGTGCCAAGTAAACCAAGAACAGATCAAGATGGACATCCTAGCGTCACATCATGCATCTAAAAATTTCAAGGGGTTTTGGAAGGAGACTGCTAGGCTTAATCCCAAGTCTGGCCTTCCCATTAGCGTCGGTGGCGTCAGCGAATCTAAGGCGATCGCAGGAATGTTTGCCGAGTATTTCAGGGTTGAACCGGCGGTGCTGCCGAGGGAGAGGGTGCCCGATGCTCATGCCTGTCCTGATAGACAATGCCTTCGCCATCACCTTTTCACTGAGAATGATGTTGCATCAGTAATCAAGAACATGACCAGAGGTAAGTCGCCTGGGCATGATGGTCTGAGTATCGAGCACCTTCAACATGCGGGGCCTCATTTGCAGAGAGTGTTAGCGCTGCTGTTTAACATTTGCCTTAGACATGCATATTTGCCTGAGGCTCTCATGCGCACCATAGTTGTCCCACTAGTGAAGAATAAGACTGGAGACCTGTCTGACAAAAGCAACTACAGACCGATATCGCTAGCTACAATTGTTGCCAAGGTGCTGGACGGCTTGCTTGATGGTCTTTTAACCAAGCACCTTAAGCTCCACGATGCTCAGTTTGGTTTCAAACCTGGGCTATCGACGGAGACAGCTATTTTGTGCCTCAAGCATGTCGTTCGGTACTACACAGATAGAAAAACGCCGGTCTATGCGTGTTTTTTAGATTTATCGAAGGCTTTCGATATGGTTTCGTATAATGTACTGTGGAATAAGTTGCAGTGTGAGACAGATTTGCCGTCTGACATAATACATATGTTCAGATATTGGTACGCCAACCAGACTAACAGCGTTAGGTGGGCAGGCGAGTTTTCTGATGCATATGGATTGAATTGCGGTGTGCGCCAGGGCGGGTTAACCTCACCCAAGCTATTCAATCTATATGTAAACGGACTGATCGATGAACTCGGCAACGCCAAGGTCGGTTGTTCGATAGATGGCGTAAGCATCAATAACATCAGTTATGCTGACGACATGGTGTTGCTGGGTCCATCTATCAGTGCGCTTAGGAAGCTACTAGGCATATGTGAAAGGTACGCAGTTACTCATGGGCTCAAGTATAACATAAATAAGAGTGAGCTCCTTGTCTTTGAGCCTCGTGGTGGTACGGTGGGGACAGTGCCCCACGTCTACTTGTACGGTAGGGAACTTAAGCAAGTGTCAGAATTCAAATACTTGGGCCATTGGGTGACTGCGAATCTCTCGGATGGCATGGACATTGAAAGGGAGAGACGTTCCATGGCTGTGCGTTGTAATATGCTTGCCCGCAGGTTTGCACGGTGTACGAATGAAGTGAAAATTACGTTGTTCAGGGCTTACTGCCAGAGCTTCTACACGTGCAGCCTGTGGGTAAGATACACGCAGAGTACTCTCAATACTTTGAGAGTACAGTATAATAATGCTTTTAGGATACTGTTGGGTTTGCCGCGCTTCTGCAGTGCATCAGGTATGTTTGCGGAGGCCCGAACTGATGGCTTCCATGCTATAATGCGCAAGCGTACTGCCTCACTGATGCGGCGGCTGCGCGGCAGCTCCAACAGTTTGCTACGTGTGCTGGCCGAGAGGCTCGACTGCCCGTTCCAACACCACTGGATGCTGTTTCACGTACCCGCTGTACGTGCAGCAGCATCCAATAGTGTTGGCTAATAAGATACCTACCTGTCCTGAAAGCATTTTATTGTGTTTATTGTGTTGTATGTCTTATTATTATTATTTTTAATTCTTATTATTATTATTTTTTTTTGTTTAAATTATCCACTAACACTATGAAGTAAGATTTTATTGTGTTAAGGTATTAACAATTGATATGGACTTAGTCTGAAATAAATTTCTATTATTATTATTATTATTATTTAGTGAGTTACAAAAATTATCAAGTCCATACTCGCATTTTCATCAAGTCCAGCCTGCCGTCCACTGATGAACATAGGCCTCCCCTTTGGACCTACGCATACACCGGTTCGAAGTGACCTGCATCCAATGCCTCCCGGCTATCTTCATTATTCAGTTAAATTACTGTTTTTCCTATTTTGTTAATATTTTTAATAGGTATAATTATCAATGCTTTAGACTATCTTATTTCACAATATGTAAATATACAAAAAGGAAGTCACTAAGTCGGAACACTAACAGACATCGGAATACCTATTGAATATACAGTGTGTAAATCTAATACGGGCGATCAATTAAACCAGGCATGGCATTCATTAGTGTAATCATGGATTACAAGGTTTTTTAAAAGTTACTCTTAATTTAGACCCCACAGAATTTTTTTAAGATTATCGGAGCAGCAATGTAGAACATTTGTTTTTGTTGATTTGGCAGTTATGTCATCTGCTTTTGAAATTAGCTGTCAACGAGTGCTTAACTCGCGTATGTTGCTTTACATTGCGCGCCGAATTATTTTGTATGGAAAATTTTGTTGCTCTGATTTTGAGTAAAAGTTATTTGAATGTATTTATTATGTCGTAAACTAACACCCCTTAAGAGCTTCGCCCGTATTAGACTTACACCCTGTAGATGATAGAATGAAAAAATTAAAAAAAAAATTGCGCTTTTGATGTTTTCATTTGGTTTGAAGAATGAATGAAGATCGCCGGTAGACTCTTCGAACCAGTGTATGTAAAGGTCAAAAGGAGAGGCCTATGTTCAGAAGTTGATGGGTTATGGCTGAAATGATGATGATGATTGTGCATGATATTCGGTCCCGTTTCAGATTGTAAACTGAGTTGTGACAATTTTCTGTTTTGATTGCAGTGCGCACTTACCGTGAGACGGAGAAAGATTCTTATTTCAACAGAAACATACCTGAAAATTAAAAAAAATGTAAATGCATATAAAATGTATAATTATTCGATTTGAACAGGTTGGTAAGGTAAGTCGTTAACCTTAATATGTACAAAAACTAAAGTTATTGAAAACAATTAATGAGCACTCTTTTTTTTTCAATTTATCTATAAAAATATGATATTAAATACCTATTATATTATAATTACATACAAACCTATATCATAGGTGATCAATTTCCTTATTAAAATATGTGTATGAAAATGATCATCAGCCTAGCTCAGTCTATTGCTGGACGTAGGGCCGTAGGTTTCTCCCACTAACTACGCATGACCGCATCAGGAGGCATTGCCCATAATCGCCACGCTACATGAAAAGTTACTTTGAAAAATTCTATAAGTGTGTTCCACCATTTTCAATTTTCAAATACCATGGTCCGATACCCCTTAAAACTTCTAAGTGGCATCGGGCCATGGTATTTGAAATGGAGTCTAACGGTGAAGGAAAACATCGTGAGAAAACCTCCATACACCTGCGAAGAAATTCAAGGGTGTATGTGAAGTCCCCAACAAGTACTGGGCCAGCGTTGGGACTACGCAAAATAGGCACGTTTGACGTCGAGTTGCGGAAAGAATGGCCAGAATACAACAACTACAACAACAACAATGGAGTATAACTGAGAACGCGAATAACTGTTTTTCCACTTGCCACACGTTATGGTCTGGACGAACCCTAACAATTAAAGGACGCACCAAAGTAATTACGAACGATTAACTATTCATGTCCGTTATCTGATAAATTATCGCCATATCAACGCAGAATCCACTCAAACCCTCAGACTTGATGACGGAGTAAAGTTTGAGATCGAGTGGCCACTTAGGATTGAGGACCCTTGGCCCGTGTTTGTTCCAGTTTAGAATTTCGGACAAGTTTATACTTGGCTTAGGTAAATCTGTGTAAGATACGGAGAAGGTGGATGCAAAAAAATAATTAAAGAAATAAAAAAAATACAATGAGAAATTGTGACTGGTAGTGAGGTAGTGTCTTTACTACCAGATGACACAGCTACAATAGTACATTACATCAGAGGCCGGGAAAATGAGGATTTCCGGCTAAGTTGGTATATATATATGATAGGTACATATAGATACTCATAGATAGGTAACGAGGCCGGGAATCCGTTTTCATGCCGAGGCATGTACAGTGCTTTGCCAATGGCAACACTGAATTTATCGCCATTCGGTGCATTCAGACCAAATGAGCATTCGCTATTCTATCCCCCCACTCTACGAAATCAACGAATCTCGTTTTGTGTAACGATCGAATTTCGTAGAGTAGGGGGTTAGAATAGCGAATGCTTGTTTGGTCTGAATGCACCTTTAGAAACATGCAGGTTTTCCCATAAAAACGAAATATAGGTGGGTAATTCCAACTGTTATGTTCTGAAGATTAATTTTAAGACGAGTTTCGTATCCCTAAATGTCAAGCTAATTTGAAGCTTAAATAAGGACGATAAGGTTGAAATACTATTGACAGGCATGAGGTCGCTGTCGCTACTGTGTACCATGCCAGGAAGTAGTAGGTAAAGATTGTCCAATATATACGACATGTCTACTTCCTTATATCTACATTCGATTTCAAATTTTACAAATTCAGGCATCAGGCAGGTTAAAAAAAAAAACTAGATGAAAGATCCAATCTACAATAGCTAGGTCTCGTCTCTGAGAAAACGTGTATTTTCAGGCGAAGTTTGGTTCACTAAGGTGCCTAATGAAATGAAATTAAATACCTGTGACCGTCCATGGCTATAGGTCCCTTATGGCAGGTATTGAGTTAAGCACAGATCCTAAATCTACATTAAATAAGCTATCTAATACAGAAAAAAACACGTGTCTAAGTCTCATACTTAAAAAATAAAAAAACATTAAATTGACACATGCTAAAAATGCACTTTTGAGAAATCGTCAAATGAAGTTTGAACCTTGTTTTAAGTGTGTTCCCATTGGAAGTTACATGGGTTATGGTTGATTTCGTATCTTATGGGGTTCTTCCTTGGAACTCAGTTATGGTTTTTTTAATGTGACGTTCAAATCATGAAAAAACCCCCTTTGAAAAGAGCAACACGCTCATATGAACGGAATAATAAAAAAATATTTTTTTCGGTTTTCCTTTTATGTATTTTAATTTGAACCATTGTATATAGTAGAACATATTTGACCTTACATTTTAGGATAGAAATGAAAGTCACATAGTTAACGAAATATCTTTATTTTAATTAAATGTGATAATAAATATCACTTAAATCTTTCCTAGAACAATAACAAATTTGGTATAGTATGTTCTAAATTAATTTTAATCAGTCCACAAGAGTATCACAAAAGTATTAATATTATTCTACAGGTCACACTTTTTCGTTTACAGACGATTAAAGTTACGTAAAAATCACAATTTCACTCCCATACATTTGGGAAAAGGGCCCTTATGGCCAATCACGGACAAAACATGTTGATTATTATAATAAGGCACCATATTAACTTAATTTTTTTGCCAATCTTGTACCAAAACTGCAATCCGAACAAAAAATGTTATTATAATTTTTCTAAAAATATTGATCAGTAATGAGTAATTTTCACTTAAAGTCAACGTTAATTAATTCACATAAAGTACCTGCCTAGTGATCCCGAAAGATAACACAATATGTATTGTTCACAGTCCGTTATTACTAAAAAAATATTCGTAAGTCACGTGAAGACATTTTAGGTGATTTTTGGTCAAAAATCATAGTCAAATATGAAAAATGCGAAAAATTAAACCCCCCCGTTCCGCCCCTTCACCGCGTGAAGAGTTCGACATGCAAATTGTCGCGAGTAAGTAGGAAAGAGATGGTAATAGTGGCGGTATAACGCAAAGGAATAACGCCGTCGAGAGACGTTTTGAAGTCAGATGTAGTAGGTACCTACCTACACGTAAATTAAAATTTAAAACGACCGTAGGTACTGAGGTACCAAAAGCACTTTTTGTGATTATACCTATGTGCAGATATATTTTAGCTTAAACTTGTTTATAATACCAGATATGAGTACCATGGATTTCACGAAAGCTGCCGTGACTGATTAGTGCGTACCATCAGGGCAGCCGTATACTTGTTTACAACCGCCATAGTATAAAAAAGGATAAATTGCAAACAAATACTTGTAAACAAATTTAATGATTTTATATATGTCAGCCTCCGTAGCCTAGTTGGTAGTGACCCTGCCTACAAAGCTGGAGGTTCCCGGTTCGAATCCCGGCGAGGGCATTATTTGTGTATTTTTTATCACAAATATTTGTTCCTTGGTCATGGCTGTCTATGTATTTAAGTATCTATATGTATCTACATATCTATTATATATATCGTCACCTGGTACCCACATCACAAGCCTTAATTGAGCTTACCGTGGGACTAGGTCGATTTGTGTAAGATGTCCCAAAATATTTATTTATTTATTTATATATATATGTTGAGCTTTGATGACATTTTTGTATGCTATTCCCACAAGGGACCTTTTCTACTAAACTTTGAACTCAAATTTAGGAAAGAAAGAATTAACGTACACAGCTGACACCAAGGTACACATATACTCCTGTTTGTATATTTTACTATTTTATATAAAAATAAAAAATGATAATTTTGAATGGTTTTACAAAATCGCCAATATCTCCGTAACTAGAAACTGCCATAAGGTACCTTTTCTTATGGACGGTCACACCTATGTATGTAGACGTATAAAACTTCACCTTGCCCCCCACAGTTTTAAACCTAAAAACACGTGTTAAAGCTCAGCTATTTTAAAATGGAAACTCTAAATCACATTTGCTTGCTCAGCAACAGACCATTAGTTAGTTTTCCTTCAAACTCATGATTTACACACAGGTAACTCGACAGAGGAGTGAAATACGTGCATTTTGCGTGCAATAAGAGATTAAGAGCGATGCAATAGCTTTTGTCGCTAGCGGCGTAGCAATTTGAAGGTATTCTATAGGTAACACACTAGAAAATAGATCATCTGCTGGAAAACCTGCGAAGTGTGACCCAGGGACCGGAACCGGTATTTTATAAAAACCTCGAAATAGCCCAATATTTAAAAATATTTTGTACTCTTTATGTAAGGTGGAAGTACCAGTGCGTAACATGTTAACAGAGAATATTTATTTTAACACAATATTTTGCTCATATATAAATATACATAAAATATTGTCATGTATTTTGGGAAAGGGGTTTGTAAGTTTTGTTAAATAGTATTTATTTTATAGGTGACAATAGCAAAATTTCTCAATATTGCAAATTTTCTTAGTCAACTCCATTGTATGAGTAAGTGTCAGGTGCTATTGCTGGCAGTCCCAATAGGTGGCACCTCAGTACAACTTTTAATGTCACATATTGGAACATTGAAAATATTAACACTAAGTCCTAATAAATGTAAGCCTGTCTTAAAATTATGCAAATAATTTGGAAATAAGCTAATTATTTCAAAGTTGGGATATAAATCATTAAAGGCACATACATTTATCATCGTTTAAATGCCCTAAGTAGTCGATTTTATCTTATCGATGGCAACTCAAGCTGTGATGACGAGTATTGGTACAGCTTCGGGTACTAGTACTTCCACCTTAGTACTTTTATGTTATTTACAACATTGTATGTTTAATTTTCTCCAATAATTTAGAATTTACCTATTTACCGAAGAACGAAAAAATAACCGTTCTTTTGTATGGAGAAAATACCGGTTCTGGTCCCTGGTGTGACCAGCAGGCCAGTACTTAGCAGTATCATAAAGTGCCGCCGCGTTTCTCACTTTCTATATTTTCTATCCGGCTTGCTCGCATCGCGCCAATTCACACCTGGGAAGACAGTTTGCCTTCCCGGATAGTAGTTCCTTCTATTAATGCATTCGTATATTTATCTGTATGTCATAACCTCTGAACACATCCCCAGCAATAAGCGAGTGCCGGAAGGCGGGGGCAATCACGCCGCCGGAAGCTACAATTTGACGACAATTTCTCGTCGCCCTCGCACGAATTAGCGCCCTAGTCGCAGTACACATTTTACTAACGGCTCGGCCGCGGACAGGCGCGAATTGCGCCCCCGAGCCGTAACGGCAGCTCGTTGGTAACGGCGCGACACGCGAGTGACAACGGCACGACACGCGAGCGACAACGGCGCGACACGCTAGCGACAGGCAAGCGACAGCAGATTTAGCACAAGTGTGTTCGACAGTGGTTCCGAGCCATGATGGACTACCTGACTCTTAATTTGTTAAACTAAAAGGCTGGTGCACGGTCGGAACTATTTATTAATATCTAGTAAACCCGTAAGACTTGGGAGCGTACAATATGGTTAACGGACCATTTACGTGTGTGTCAGTAACAGCTGACCAGAGACAATAATGTCATATATAAAGAAGAGGTTCTATTTTGATAAATACCTCAACACTCCCTCTAAAATTGAACCGTTAAAAAACACACAAGCAGCATTAACATAATTAAAAGTTAACACTAGACAACATAAATGTATTTCAAAGTACATCGGAGTAAAACATAAATAAAATAATTCTGACTGTACTTCGAGTTCAAAATTGAAGCAATATAACAATAATAACTCTACTTCGATTAGATTAGATTAGATTCATTTATTTCATAAAAGAGAATTACAGGTTAAATTTACATTAATCTCAAAACTAACAGAATTTCTTTTATGATCGTCAATAATATTCAAAAATAAAAATAAAAATAAAAATAATCAATCAATATTCATATGTAACAACTATCAAATAAATTAATTATGTTATATCTCCCAATAAGAATCGTCAATAAACAAAAAATAAAAATACTATTAATATTATTAATAATTAATAACTTCTTTATGTTATATTACTTTGAGATACATTTTATACTACGAGGATTCTCAACAACGCCTAGTTTACTTCTCAGGCATTGAAATTTAGCTTTAGGTAGAGCTTTTGTAAATATATCAGCTAACCGATCATCGGTGCAAACATATTTAAGATCTATGAGCTTTTCTGCATACTTCTCTTTAACAAAATTATATTTTATGTCAATATGTTTACATCGCTTGTGGAAATCAGTGTTTTTAATTAAACATATAGCACTTTGAT
>JALPQI010013987.1:0-30722 GCA_025490895.1 Thaumatotibia leucotreta
ATTAGTGCGACAAAGACAGTTGATTTTCGTTTACGATTGACGATTAAGCTTTAGCGATTGGCAACTTGGCTAAGCACCCTGATATTTATTTTGTGTGCATCGTGTCTGCTCCGATATATCTGCCGCCGACTGTACCAGGGACCGGAACCGTTATTTTCTTCTTACAAAAGAACGGTTTTTTTTCGTTAATTTTGGTTCTACGGTTAATAAAATCTTAAAAGTAATTTATAAAATATGATATTGTAAATTACATCAAATATTGAGTAGTACTGTATAAAGAGTATGAAACATTTTAAAATAATGGGCTATTTCGAGGTTTTTGTAAAATAACGGTTCCGGTCCCTGAACTGTACCAAACGAATAAATTAGATAATAGTTATGTACATATTATGTGTGGCCTGCCTTAATGTCAACCGGCTATCTAATTTTAATTAATAAGTACAATTCCTATTTTAGTTACATTAGGAGGTTACCAATACACGTCAATGGGGCATAAAATCAGGATTCCCTTTTACCTCTTTGTCATCACAACACATTACTAAAAACGAACTAGGATGTAAACAATAGTAAATAACCGTCTTCGGGCCAATGCATACAATACACAATCCATCATAATGCCTCGTCTTCATAGGATAATCGTTGCGATAAGATACACTTTATGACACGACAATGAGATAAAATGCAAGATATTTGGCATATTTACTTATAAGCTTTATCATTGGCTATATTTAGTTTTTATCTATATACTCAATAGCGATGAAAACTCGCCATTTTGTACAGAAGTTCAATACCTACAAAATGTTCATTTGGTAGGTATGCGATTCTCATACGGATAGCATGAAGTTGTACTGCTGATGCTGTAAATACGAATTATTTGTTTGATAGTAGCAAAAAAATTATATCTAACGCTAAATTCAGATCAATTGATTTAAAAGGATGCTGCCCTCCTAACCATAAAAACGAAACCAAGTTTTGAAGTATCTACTTGTAGTTAATGCATACACCTAATCCCTAAGTCTAATTATAGGACGAAAAAATGTATAAAGTAAACAATTGACTGAAATTTTCGAAACTACATACTTATCGCGTTTATGGTCTGCAGGGCATAGGCATAGGCACGCCATATTTCGAAATAGGTATCGTACACACAGTTGCATAAGTATATTATTACAATGGTACGAACAGAAAAAGAAATTACCTACCGTCAAAAAAACACTGCACAAGACAGAAGTAAAGGCAGATATATCTCATTGATTGCGTAATCTTTTGCCATCGATCGTAATTTTACGGCAATATCCGAACTTCCGAAGTCAACATTTTATTTTTATTAAGTACAGACTTTTAATAAATAAGGTACCTATACACTGTCCCCCTTATTCATAAACGCCTGCTAACTTAACAAGCCGCTAATAATTGTTTGTCCCTTTCGATCTTTACAATGTGTCCATAAGAGCAAAAGGGACAAACAATACTTAGCGGCGTGTTAGTTAGCAGGCGTTTATGAATAAGGGGGTGTGTTTTTATTAATTTCCGTTAAATTAAAGGGAAGCTTATTTAGGTCATTAAATATCAATTTCTCTAAGAAACTAGTATCTTAACTCTTACTGTTATTGAGTTTTTAAGAAAATAAGTTTAATGACTGAACAAGTGTATTGCAACCTTTATTACATCTTAATGAAACTTATTTTAACATGTGCCGTCAGTCACCTGAGATCTTATTCTTAAGGTTCTCTCGCACTTGCCATCTCAATTATTATGTATGAAAACGAAAAAAAAAAATTTTACGAAATAAACTAAAGCCGATATAGGTGAGTACGGCCGCGAAAAATTGTACAGTAACAGTCGTGAATTTGTAACACACGGTAACATACGTGAAGTAGGTAACACTAGTGAACTCTCTTAGGCTTAGTACACATGGTTAAGAAAAATCCTAAAAAATACCAGGTTTTTTATTGTAAAAATAAATGAGAAGTAGGCATAAGTTAATACAATGCAAATGTAATAAAACAATATGTAATCATAATGAACTGTTTATTTTATTAAAATATTAAGTATTCATATGACCAAAAACAGTACCAGTAGTGCAGTAATAATCAGTCATCCTACCTTCTAAAATGTTAGCTTTACCAGCTAACATAAATTTAACAAAAACAATTCTTATTCATTAAATAATCAGACATAAATTTAACTTCACAAATTAAAAGTTTTTTCTAAACAATTAACGGTTTAATTAGTAGTATTTAGCTACTCATATATTTTTTTAGATCAATGTCTAACTGGAGAGTATTAGAAATTATATAACAATATTTAAGTACTAAAGTTTTGGAAGTTGTTTGTAGGATAAATTAACTTGGTAAACTACAAATACTTACAAAAAATTGTCTTCAAAATTTGTGTTAAAAATATACTTATATATCGTTCCTACAAAATAATAAAGATATCCTGCTACAACTTATGCTTAGTCAGCCTTCATATATTGAACAAAAATAATAGTTACTAACCCTCGAGAGTATTAGAAACTATACAACAATATTATTAATAAAAGTGTTGGAAGTTTTCTGTAGTGTAAAATTATCTTGGTACCTTTACAAAGTACATTATTAGTCAAATATATCTGTAACATTTGTAATAACTAGACGATGAAAAATAGAACTCAAAAAAATTGTCAGGTTGTTCGAGGAGGCAACTGATAAATCTTCGGAAGAGGTTTTAAGTGTCGATGAGTTGGAACTATCAGCTAACAAACGAGAACTGGTGTGGCAGGACAATGATATAGAATTTTACTGACATATGTAATCGACTCCTGCCTAAGTTATTCTATAGCAGTCGAATGCTATAGCAGTATGCGTCGTTAAGTACCATATTTCTCATGTGTCATAATGACACGCATGCTATAGCATGTACAAAATTTCTATACAAAGGACTATGTGTCAAAATGGACCAAAAACCAACAGAGCTGGGAGTAGTGTCATTGAAAAGGTCTGCTTATGTACTTTATTTCATTCTATAGGTGCAAAGTTGAATTCCATTGGATAATTTTATATGAGTAAGGCATACCGCGGGCACTCTCTAAGTAAATCACCGTCGACCAGACATCATTCATCATAATCATCATAGTATTTACTCTGACTAAAATACAAATATCTCCATTTTGCAATGGAATTGAACATAGTGCCCGTAGAATGAAATGAAATAAATAAAAATACCTATTTCATGACACCACTTTTAGCTCTGTTGGTTTTTGGTCCACTCTCCATACAAATCTGCCCATAGTCCTTTATGTATCATTTCTGGTCGGAAGCCAAACTCCTTACCGTCCGTGAACGTGTTAATATATCGGATGTTTCAATTTTTTTGAGACTCAGTGGAACATTGCCAATAGTTTTTTTACAAAATGCACGATTTTCTGGTCTATACTTTACGTCTGATAAAATTGTTACTTTTGTCTCACCAGTTTTGCAAATCTTTTTTTTCTTATTCCTATTTTCTTCCTGTTCTTCCTCCGAGTCAGTCATTTCATTTAATTCTGTAATTTTTCTTGTTCGCTTTATCACTCTCTTTGCTTTATTTTTCCGTTTTGGTTTACGGTCGGTCCCGTTATCTGTCTCATTTTCGGTCTCATTTTCTTTATCAGTTTCTTTAGTTTTAACAAGTAGGTGGGTTTTAACATCCAAACACTCACAATAACCTCTGGGAGACAGCATATCATCACAAAAACAGCTTAAACATCTGTATTTAATGACATTCGCTGCCACCGTGTTAGCAATTTGATGTAGAGCCATGGTCTGTGGTACTGGTGTCAAAGTGTCTGATATTGAGTACTTGGCAATATCTGATTCTGAAATATAAAAGGTCATTATTGAAGTATCAGAGTCTTTGAGAATTTGAAATGCTGTTTCAGCGTTTGGTATATCTGTGCCCTGTGACACATAATCATCAAGCCGTCGTTTTATCGCGCCACCAACTCCATCGGCAGCCCCTTTGCCATGGGAGGCTTCACTAAAGTTCCACGTAGAATTTGGGAATCCCACCAATTTTGTATACTTTGAAAACGAATAAAAATTCTTTTTCTGTTTGTACTGACTGGTGGGTCCGTCAGAAAAAAAGTGTACAGCTGTGACAGTCGGAAATTCTTTTCTAATATGGTTAAGAACAGGCTCCAAATGGGCCCATATCGCCTCTGGACCATGTTCGTTGGTGGAAGATATGGAAGCAAATGCTTGTGGCTTGTTTCCCTTGGTGTATAAGACCCCGGTATGAATAGTTATTTGTGGTTTCGATCCACCGAAGTGCATGGATTGAACTTCTGTTGCTAGTTTGCAGGTATAGTTTTCGCTGAAATCTATGTGTACAGCAATTTCATTGTCTTTTAAATTCTTGATACAAGATGAGTACTGGTGGTATTGGTGTTAATGTTATAAACATGTTTTTTTATGATTTTAAGTTCTTTGTTAAACTTCTCTACTATTGTTCCCAATGATTCTCTTGTCCGTTTCTTTTCCATCTTCTTAGTAATTGCTACTTTATTATCCTTTTTATTCATATACTCGAGTTTATCTAGTTTAAACTCTTCATAAGTAACAATTTCACTTCGGCTTTGATTCTTCCAGTTAAAGATAAATATCTTATTTTTGCAATCAGAGCATTCTCCATATGCACATTCTTTTGAATTCAAGTCGCACTGTACTTTACTCAAGATTGCATCTAGATCCTTTGTATCAATCATTCCCAAGAATTTTAATTTTTCAATTTTTAACATGATGTTTTCATGTTTTATGCATCCGCATGTTTCTCTGTTTGAGAGTTTAGGACGCAAAACGTAGAAAGGCCGGTACTTTTTAAATGAAGTATACTTTGCTTTGCCACCGGCCAACCTATACTTTCTGTAAAGAGCCTTCAGACCATTTAACAAATAGCGTCGCTGTTGCTTGTTTTTTTTTAAAGTCTTCACTTCATTTTTGCCAGCTGTTGCGCGACTAACGTCGTCTCTTTCGTAGAATTGTTTAATTTCTTCTACAAGTACTTTGTTTCTCCTCAAAATGATTTCTCTACGACGAGCTCTTCCTTTCAATCCTAATACAGCTGTTGTTACGCTTTTAGCCTTGTACTTGTTCACTATATCATTCTCCACTACGGCTTTAAGAACATTGCGTTCTTGATTATTTTTTGCGTTTTCGTATGTCTTCTGTAGAGCAGTAGTTAAAACGTTATAATTCAGAAGCTCTTTCTTCACTTTCTGTTTTTCTGGTGTCGATATGGTGGGTATGTTTGTTTCTATAAAGCTTTCGGTTTTAAAAAGTGGTGTCATTTCATTGTCATTTTGGGCTGTACTTGTAGGAACATCATTTAATTGCAATTCTGCGTTTTTTGCGGTCAGTTCTTCAACACGTGCAATTAATGATTGTTGCTTTTTAATTAAACGGTAACATTTCTTTTTAAGTGCTGCAATATTTTTTGACATTTTGTTAATTTTCGTTTCATAGTTTGTTTTAACAGTAGCCAAATGTCTTTGATACTTTTTTCTTTCTGCTAGCCGTGCTTTATTTTCTGTTTGATCATTACTCCTGCTTTCTGCAACATTTTGTTTTAGTTTATTTTTTTGTCTGTTTTTTCTATTACACCACTGTCTCCTTAGAATTTTTTTTTCAATTTCCGTACATTCGCTAATTTTTTTTCTTTGTTTATTCCGCGCAGCATTTTTACGTTTAGCTTCTTCAAACTTTTCTGGGTTGTTTGCTCGCATCCGCTCTCGGTACCGCTTCTGTTTTTCCGCCGCAGATAATGCCATCTAAATAGACAAATAAAATATTTTTTTAAACGGTTTGCCAATTTTTTTTTAAATAAGCGTCTGTGGTCGATCATATATAAATATATCTGTCGTTATTCATAAGAACAATGAAATGAGATTGCTAAGGGGACCAAGCACTAAAGGGCACTTTTTACTTAAATTGTTTTATTCCCTGTAATTTGTATCATGTGTTTTATATGCAATAAAAAATATTGTATTGAAATGTAAATCGCATAATAATTTTAATATTAAATTACAATAAGTATTTAGCACCGGTATTTGGGGAATTTACAACGAACGCTTATATATTTACTTTACAAATGGAGAAACAAAGTCAAGAGATATAATAACTTGTACAGTCGAGGAAAATGAATGTTTAGCAGTTTAATCGTCCACATAATCTGTTCGTATTATAATGACAAATTACGTCACATACTCATGAAGTTTTCTAGTTTTATCTCTTGCTGGGTGAAACGGTAGTTCGATTTTCAAACTATATTTGTTTGGTAATCAGATTGTGACAATGACTGCCAAATGACAAAGATACGTCAAACTCAATAATTATAAAATATTTTTTGGATCCTTTCGATATAATATTGCGAAAATTACAACCTAATCTGATTAAAAAACTGCACGTGCGGACTTGGCTCACAAATAAGTATCTGAATTTTGATTGGTCGTCAACAATTTTCCCAGATGAGAAAACGTTTAAATCTTGTATTCGTGGCAGATTAAATTTATGGCGGCGTATGCGTTATCAAGAAACAAGAAAAAAACGGTGTCAACTTGTGGGACTCGATGAGTGCTGATGGCGTAGGTGAACTCGAAGAGCAAATGCAGTGGATTATGTTCCGATGTTGGAAGAGAATATGCTCCCCAGTGTGCGAATGTGTATTCACAACAGGAGATGCCTAATTGTTCATTCTAGCAAGATAATACACACGGCTAGAATAACTAATACCTGGTTCGATTGTCACCCGAAAATGACTGAAATAATATGGCTGGCTAAATCACCTAATCTTAACCCTATAGAAAATGTATGGGATCGGATGGAGAACCGAAGCCCTGGGATGTGACCTCTGCACTGAGCTAGTAACTTCCATGCAAGTCCATTTTTTAGCAGTCCTAATTGTCATAACATAAACAACCACGGGGTCTACACTCGTTTATATAACATGATTTATTTACTAATAAATATAAACAAGCAAATAGTTTTTTATTTCATTTCCTCGTGTAACTTATTAGATGAAGGGATTGTTTCATAATCGTCAGGTAAGGTTGTCTGTCAGATAAATATAACACTTTCTTTATGTTCATGCATGTGAAAGAAAAAGTGCACGTTGTATGACACATTTTTTATCTGACTATTGTGAAAGTGAGAAACATGCCAAACATTCTTCTTTTAGGGCTGATTTTTCAATCCTCAGTTAAAATTGTTACTATTCTTATCTAAGATCATCAGTCAAAAAAGGATAGAGCTAACATTTATTTGACAGATACTGTTACCTGCGGCCCTACCGCGAAGAACGAAATTCGTAAATTTCGAGGATTTGTCTCTCTCACTCTAATGACGCCTTCGTTTGAGTGACAGAGAAAAATCCTCGAAATTTACGAATTTCAATTTTCGCAGTGGTAGGCCTGGGTATTGAAAAATCAGTCCTTATGACGCGGCCACGACATTGGTCTAAGGCGACCAGCGGCGAGCGAATCTATGAGCGGGAGCGGGATGCCGATATGGGTACGAGAGGGAGCACCATACGTTTTCCGCTAAGCCGGTCGCCTTAGACCGATGTCGTGGCCAGGGCATTAGTCGTGTTAGTGCGTTCGAGTAACAAATGTCAAAAAACAACATACACGGAATTAAGTATCCTATTTCTGTCAACTTCAATACTTGTCACTGACGTTAATGCCAAAGACAGACAAAGATAGAAATATGCTGTTTTCTTCTATTTGACGATTATAGACATGTCTTGGTTCGTTATTAGTCGCTTGCAGTCGGAAAATGTAGCACGACTAATTTCAGAATTATGGCAACCTGCTAAACATTCATTTTCCTCGACTGTACAAGCCGATTTTAGCCACTTAGTTAGAAAATCAGCAATTACCAAAGTAGGTTTCATTTTTAAGAATATGTGCCGTACTTATGTTATTTTCATATATAATTTATTTAAACTAACTTTATAACTCCTCTTCATATAATTATCCATATGTAAAAAATAAAATAAGTATCTGATCATCAAAAATAAATAAATAAAAACTGTTCAATAATTGGCTTATTCACGATTTTTTTTCCTATTGAGTCTTTTTGAATTTTTAAAAATGCTTAAAAATCACATTTCGCACAATAGTAAAGACGATTGTCTAACCTTTTAATGTTGGATTTTGCAGTGTACACTACTCTTAACAATCGATCACGAATGTTACGTAACACATATGGTAACACACGTATCATTCGTGAATCAATAACACATGCAGACATAACCTAAACAGCAATTTTCGTCATGGGTTTTGAAGTAGTAGGACCCCGAAGAGTTTGATTGTTGAAAGAAATTGTCTATAAACACACATAAAATAAATAATATAGTAAATCTGCATTCTTACCTTGCATATTCTCGCTGAAAAATATTAAAACTTCCCGAGACAAAAGCGTCGATCACCTTGAAGGGCACTATCACAGAAAACAAAATGGCGATTTCTTTCCTCAAGTTGCACAACTTGAAGGTGGTGTTGCCGTTATTAAAAAAAATATCGTCGTTACCCGGAAATTCTGATAGTTTCGTAGTATTTGAGGTAACTTACGTGAGGTATCATTCGGGATTGAAAAATGAGACACGATATTTTAATAAGTTTTGTATTTATTTTCATTGTTTTTAATTTAAATAATTTAAATTGTATCATTGCAAATTAAAACATTAATTTAGAAATGCCAAAAAGATTACAGGTTCCAAAAAACAATTGTGCATTTTCATGACCTCAAATTATGAGATGTCTTAGGTAGGACACACGATTTTTGTATGGAAACGAAAATTAACACTTTCAAAAAAAATACAAAGTGTTAGTAAAATTGCAAACAAAATGATTTTAATAACTTTTCCGAATAAAAACATTAGTTTGCGCACCAAAATCCACTAACGACTATCATTAAGTAAGATAACATTATTGAGATATAGCACTCTATATTAATGGGACAGTTTATTTTTTTCAAATGTACAATAATTGGCGGCCATACTCATCTACCAAGAAACTTCTATTAATGTACCAAGTAACTTGTCCTATTTAACGGAAAACAATAAAAACACGGTGTATAGGTGAAAAGGTTAAGAGAAGCTCCAAGTGTATGTATTTGTAAGCTATCCATACAGTACAAGCATTTGTTTTGTTTGTGTTCGCATTTTAAACATGTGCCTACCTATTGTCTATTTGAATAGGTCACTGCTACATACAAAAGGTGACTAGTTTTTTACCTATACCAGTGTAGTATGTAGTAGTTCTGCCTGTCATAATAGAAAACGGCCTTTCTGCTAGTTTCCTAGGCAATAATAATGTGTGTCTAAAATAATCTTCCCATTGGGATTTAAAACGAACGAATACGACTCGACTGTGGAGCTTTTGTTTTATAATATACCTTACATACAACTACATTCCACATCCCACGCACAAACAAATTTTAGTATCTAGCTACATACCTAAACATATTTTTACCCAGTACGAACAATTTATGAATACGCCATAATATTTACTAATTAGTTTGCTGAGTTACTCATATCATAGTTTATTATTTTTATCAATATTATATTTACCCACACGTGATGTTAAGTAAACTGATGAATAAAGCCAAAAAACAAAATGAAAATAACAAAAATATGTTAACAATCGGACGTCGGCCTCATGTCTAAATTTGCAAATAACCAAAATTAAGTTTAATGAAGATGTTTCTGTTCAGATGTCATATTTAAATAAACAATATGTCTAAATTGCGTCGCTTGTCCAATGGATTTGTAAATAGACACGTGTTTTCCGTTTTTGGTTATTCAACAACGATATTTGTCTTACAAAAATAGTCTTGAGATGTCAGTGAATTAGCTTTGCAAATTACAAGAGAATCGTCTGATGTATTTACTAGACAAGATGTTTGCTATTTGCCATTCTAGTTTCCTTCCGGTTTGAAGTAGCTAGAGATTACTTCCTACTTCATAATAAGCATTACTATTGCGCACAATATACGTGTTATATGATATGATATGAGTTATTGCTTCACTCCATAATATATGGTGAGTTAGATACTGATGGACCTTAGACGTGTCTCAATAACACGTGCGCACACGCAACTACCTTGTATTGACCTTTGCATCGCTACCAAAACAATAGCAAGTGTAATTGAACTTAAAATACGTATATGTAAACGGATCATATTATGCTAGCTGTGGGTGGGCACTTACAGTTGGCAGACTATTCTATTTTTTAATGCTGCCAATGCAGTTGCTGCCTGCTTTGTCCTTACGATTATTTCTGAATGATTAATTATCTAAATGGGAAAAGATACACTACTTTCTAAATAGAGAAAATGCCCCGTTGAATTAATAAATATAGGCATGGTCAGTACAGCGATGTTTCAATCATGCACATAATGTTTCTTCACAAAGAAAACGGAAATATCTCGAGTTAAGCACCAATTTACTTGTTTTTACAATTTTTAAATCCCTGTGTCATTTTACTTAATTAAACGCAGTGTTGTAGTTTTGTACGATGAATGTAAATGCTCTTACATAATCAATACACACATAATACGTAATGGATAAGCCGGCTCAAGCATCTTATTACACAAAACGTAAAAAAATATTGTTGAAAATTTTTCGTATTTCATAACAAGCAATCATTACAAACATGATATATCTGTTTTACATACGTGCAAAGAATTTTGTAAGCACATGCAATGCATCAGTCATACAACGGTTCAACATAGCTATGATGACGTACATATTTGGTTAGCATGTCCTTACAAACATTAGGTACTAATAATAATAATAAAATAACGTGTTATTCTCTTACTGAGTAAATTAAACTTATTAGCAAACGAAAATTGACAATAAAGGCACAGATGCAAATTATACGCAAGGTGACTTTTAAGCGGTTTTCACGTTACTGATTCCATTCTAAAGACGAAATTTATAAAAAAATTAGATAAATCTGCGCAATTATTTGTATAACGTTAATAACATACATAGCCAAATATGTATTCTTATGTAGGTATATTAAGTTCAAACGAATGACCTAGGTAAGAAGTACAGCTACAGCCTAGGCAAAAAGGAGATAATTATAAGGTGGCAATACTATAGTCCCGTCCGTTTCAAATAAACCTAAAGAAAACAAGGCAACATTACGATATTGCCACTTTAATTTCTACTCTTATTTTGTCAGATTATATGCATCCTAATACAGCTGTAATATTTGAATAGGTAAAAAATATATCCAATGCAATGCGTGACCGAATAAAACTCGCGATACATTTTAGCGTAGGTGGTGCAGGTACATAACGTACATGTAGAGGGCCCGATCCGCGATGGTTTATACAGATATGAAATAAACAAACAACGTAACGTGTTTGACAAGCTTCGCTGGCAGTGATCGTGACTGCATTATAAAATCCCATATTAAATGCGCTTCGACCGCGCGATATCATGGCCGCACTGTGACGTCACCAAATCGTATCAATTATTTGTAGAAATTCGCTGGCATCGCCGTGTGTTACCGTATTTCTAACATCGTGACTGAATATAACACGAAATGTATTAATTATTTGTAGAAATTCGCTGGCAATACTGGTTGCCACAACGTTTCTAGCATCGCAATCGTACTTAGTAGATAATATATAAAATAAATAAATATCTGGGGATATCTTACAAAACCATCTAGTCCCACGGTAAGCTCAATTAAGGCTTGTGATGTGGGTACCAGGTGACGATTATATAATAGATAGACACATATAAATACTTAAATACATAGACAGCCAAGGAACAAATTAAGGGTCCACCGAAAGAACATGTCTAGTCAATTCAAATTACAGAAGGAAAACCTCCTTACTTTTAACAGAATAAGGTGTTAATTTGCCCTGATTTTTTTAGGCACTGGACATGTTTTTTCCGTGGACCCTTCAAAGTTCAAATATTTGTGATAAATAAATACACAAATAATGCCCTCGCCAGGATTCGTACCCGGAACCTCCAGCTTCGTAGCCAGGGTCACTCACTACCAATACCAACTAGGCTACGGAGGCTGACTTACATCTCCGAAGACTTTCCCTAATGATGTAATCATACATTTTGTACTTAATAGTCATAGCATAGCACTATCAATCAAAAGACACTCACTGTTAGTACTCGTATAAATCGTCCAAATTTCGACAAAATATTCTCCTTTGCCTCCCCGAATTCTCGCTATCTTTAAAAGATTTCAAAAGACTAAACCCCATAGATACTTTTACATTTGGAACCGAAAACAAGACAAAGAAAATACTTAAACTTAACAAAGTTAGTAACGAGCACTGAGTTATAATTATCAGTGAAAGCATTTCCAATTACTTACCAAGTACGTAACACTTAAATAATAATCGTATCGAATTACAATTCGATTTGGATTAGATTAAGTTAGAATGCAGGCCTGAGAATGTTCTCGACCGGTACAAAGTACATTTTCAGTTTGTTTACATCAAGTTATGCAATAAGTAATGTACGCCGATACTATCAACTTCTACGTAGATAGTCTGATAGGTATACTTAATGTTAACGAAGCGTTTTCAACATGTGGCCGATTGGACTTTAATTGTATCAATGAAAATTAATACAAAATGAATACCTACTACTCATTTTCATCCATATTTAAAGTTTCATGGTTAATTTCATATACATAGAATCGACGGTTCCAAAGAGCATTTCATTCTGGTGAAGAACTAGAGATAATTTTAGGGAAAGAAAATCGCAATGTACTTACTCCAGGCGTACTACCGCGAACTTCGCATTCGTAAAAGTTCGAGTATTTGTCTCTGTTACTCTAACGAAGGCGCTATTAGAGTAACAGAGACGAATCCCCGAAATTTGCCGTTTTCGAAGTTCATGGCCCCTATCATGAACTTCGAAAACCAGCATCATCCAATGTAGGTACTGCTAATTGAGACCGAAGGGCAAATTTGGGCGTTTCCGTGAAAAAAAGATTGGATAATTCACTACATTTTGTACTACAAACTGTTATGAAACTTTTGAGACGTTGCCTTCAACACTGAAATAGGCAGCTTGAAAGACAAACTTAATTTATTTTCTTTAACTATCTAAATTCCTTAATTATCAAAATATATCGCTTCTTTGGTTACAAGAAATTGTATTTGGATATAGACAGTCTACATGTATTATATCGTGTCATTGCGGGCTGCGTGTAGTATAATTTTGTTCAGTGGCAGTTCACCTAGGTATATGGAGCGTGGGTAAATGAGGTAAATCACATTGCAATTGACTAATGTCTTTGAACGAATAGTAATAATAACGTCATAGAACAATGACTAAGGCTGCATGTGTACAGCTGAAGGTAGGTAATGAATCAGTATTGTGTTTTGTAACAAATGTCTTACCAGGAAATTATCAATTAAAATTATGAGCAGGGACTAATATATCGCACACTAGATCAAAACTGTCATCATCATCAGCCTATGAGAGTCCACTGTTGAACGTAGGGCTCTCCTATTAACTATGCGTATAAACGCATTAGGAGGGAAATGCCCATAATCGCCACGCTGGGCAAGCGGATTGGCGATCGCAGTAATGTGTCTACTATGATGACGCTGCTGCCCATCATCAATCTTTTATCAAATAGTGGTCAGTGACACTTCAATCCTAAGGGATTGAAGTGTCACTGTTGACTCTTACGACACCCGCAGGAGGAGTTGGGGGACAAATGTATTCTTACTGCCGTCACCACACGGCTGCGATCAAAACAGTAGGTATTAATTAACCCAAAATGTATCTATTATTTAGTTACGGTATATTTGAGATCTCCGAACTTAGTACTTGAACTGTTTTGACCAAGGTGTGCGATATATGAAACGTAAAAAGGTAAATCAGGGTCCATATTGGCACTTATACAATTTTTTCTTCGAATATTTTTTCTAATACCGTTTTTTACTCATAATCATCATTACTCCGAAATTTTTTTCTCATACTTTTTTTCTTACTAAAAATTATACTTCTACCTACAATGTTCATAACGATTTTTATTTCGAAATTTTATCCTCCTAAAGTCGTCAAGTAGATTAATCTATACTCATAAAGTTATTTGAAATAAATTGTTTATTTATAAACATTTTCCCATTAGGTTCACTCTGTTGTGGTATAATTCTTTTATGAATAACATAAAATATGTAGTCATAATGGGCTTTGTGCAGAAACTGTTGTGACATACTCAACTTTAGCATATTTCTTTGTGGCAGATTTCGAGTTGTTCGAATATTATTCGAGCATAATTTCGATGCTCCTATTTATGATGAGGCATAATCTGGATGTGCATAAAAAGTATCGGCATAGTTTGTTTTAGCATAACAGAGAAGGAATAATTACAACCTCTCAATATAATCGAGGTAGTAGTAATATTCTGTACGTTACTTACTGTGTTACTGAGCTGAGTACTTTCTAGGTTGCTAAAACAAAAAATAACCTCGAAGACTAAGGCGGGAGCAAAGCTCCCGCCTTAGTCTTCTAACCTAACCTATCCGAGTCGGAACTGCCCCGGAAAGTTTTGTTCGCTCGCTTCGCTCGCTCACTGCAGAAATTTTCAACCTCACAGCAAATTCTGCCTGACGAAAAAGGCAAGTTTCGAACATGTGGCTACATGCCCAAAAAAAAAGTGCAAATCTAATTTCTGTCTCATAACACTCGGCGTTATTAATGATATGCCAAGATAGTTTCGGACAAAATAATATTCGAAATATTGTTATTTAAGCCAAGTGATGTTTCTATCTCATTAAGTTGATGCCAAAATAGATTATACCAAGTCTGTTATGTCCTAAGCGTTTCGGACAAAGTTTAGAGGGAACCCGTTTAGTACAGTACTTACTCTGCCACAACCTGATTTGTGCAGGTAGCTAGTTTACAGTAATAGTACGATTTATATTTAATTAAACAAAAATAATTCATACATAAAACCAGTACAGATAAAAATAAAAACCTATAACATTAGAATATATAGCATAAAATAAGTATAGTGAAAAATTATATAAACATATAAGTTAGTACTAAAAATATGTATGAAAAACAATATTATGAATATAAATAATTCTATGTGATGATGATTATGAACAAAGATTATTCTAAATACCGATCATTATGAAGTTAAATTGTATAAGAAAAATTTTCGGAGTTCCAATAATCTAAGTTGCAATTTTATAAATACTTTGGCGCACCCGGTAAATCAATTATTAAAATCGCAAAAATACACATCGTCAACTGGATTCGGGAAAAATGGAGCTTGTTTCGTAAGCAAATAAAATAAAATAGGATTGATATAATGTCGATAATGCATTTCAATATAATAACTACTTAATTGGCATCCAATTGCCACTGTATCAAGATAGATACCAAGTGCATTAGTATTGGCATATCTTAAGTAAGCCGGCTCGTAATATAATATAACACTCATTATGTTAATCTAATCTATAAATATTATGCATTTGCTAATGTATGCACGATTGCACGTGCATGCATTCCCTCTTCTGCGGATGTTGTAAAGTTATGGAAACACGTACTTTTTTTATAATACAGAAGTAAGTAAATTATTTCGTTCTTTTTAATATTTAGGAGGTGTATGTCATATGTAGGTGTTGGGTACAGACTGATCCAATACAATAAATCATACATATTTAAGTAATTATTACTTAAGTAGAAATATATTTCGTAGCATTGTTAAAATTTATAAACTGAAAATTTACAAGTTACTACAATGAAAAATTAACCTACCTACGCAAATAAACGATATCTAGTAAAATTGGAGTACTTACATTCAACAATGTAATTACATAGCGTATATATATATTAATGTTGTTACCAGTACCTAAGTTGAATTGTCGACAGCGTTCCATGACGGCATGGAATAGGTAGTACCATTGATAAAGATCTTTCATCGTCGTGAAACAACAGGCATAAAAAACGTTTCACGTTAACACGGCGTGTTCGAATTCTAATGGCTTTAGAGTCGCCATCAAATACATCGGAGAGGCTTTTGTGCTCATAAATATCTGGACATGCACTCTAACGTCATTACAATAGAGAGGCCTGAGATATTCGTAAGCAAGACCGCTCCTGTATGAAACGATGGCTGAACGTTGTATCTACATTTTTTCAGAGGCACGTGTTGTGGCATGGGATTGTGAGCGATTTACATTTGATCGAGAGTATGTAGATGTAAGATATGATATACGCGGAATAAATTGGCTGATATATAAGGCGATAAAGATATAAATAAGCAGCGTGAGTTGTGCGAAGGTCTCGCGACTAATAGGGTTATCAAATGGCGCGATGCTTCCTTGATGCCGCTTGGGTCAATCAACATTGTAGTCGTAGCTAGATAATCTTGGCTGTCTAGAATTTATGTAGATGATTTTTTTTTCATAGTAAACGTTGAATATTACGAGCACTTTTAACTTTTTTTATGATACCTAATAACTAATTTAAATGACGAGTTAAATTAAGTTAAAAATACTTTTTTTTCACTCTAAAAATTTGAGTACCTGACATGTAATGCAACATGTGAATCACTAGAATACCCAAGTACTATGTCCCGTTTTCGAAAATACAAAACAATATAACTACTAATTTAAGTTTAGAACTACGGGGATTGCTATTTGGCGGCACAGTTTAATATAAAATTAATATTTATCTGGCCTGTCATCTTTTTCTCACCCTCGCTTAGGTACTTCAACTAAGTCTAGCCACAAAAATATGACAAACGATACCATGATAATGTATTGAACTACATTATCACGATTACGTGACTGAATATTTCTGATTCACGAGTATGTTCGAAAGTTAACGCTTTCCAGGGAGTCCAATATGTTGGTAGGTACTCATTTGAAAAGTAGCTCCTGAGTCGAGCTTTCTGTTCCTATGTAAAAAAATTGAAAATTAAGTTTACGATAACTTTCTGTAACAAATGACTGTGACAACTCACAAAACAAAACTATAATATATTATGAGAAATATTTTTTTTTTCCCATCTTATTGATTGGCATCATTGACCCTAGTAACCCTATTTTACGACTCGGACTTGGAACGCGACATCGCGCCTTGCTCATAATCATAACAGTTATAACGTAAATGGAGCTGAGATAGTAGAGAATATTCTAAGTTAATAGTCTTTGTTCTGTGTGTTTTGTAACACTATGCAATAATTACAAATATGGTGTCAGATCGTCAGAGGACAAACAAAACTCACTAAGTAACAAATATCTACCTACTTGAAATAAAGCTCCTATCCCAGGGTCGCGTTTTATAAAGTTACAATTTACAATGATGTTTGCCTCTCTTTCTAGCCAATACGTGCGTGCGTTAGAGATGCAAACAGCGAAATTGTAAAATGTAACTTTATAAAACGCGACCCAGTTCTAATAAAATTCTGACATACGATGATGCTGATTAGTGACAGTTGTCTTGGATGTAAGCCGACAAGATGAAAATTCTTAAATAGGTACTTATAATTAAAATAAATATTTGAACGCCTTTATTTATATTATTTTAACTTTATTTACATTTCGTTGGGAAAGCCGGGTATGACATCGTAGTACGATATACTACTATCTTAATGTTATAAAGATATATTATGTACCTATATTGAATTTTATAAATAGACACTTACGTAATTTAGTTTTTATATTGGAGGTTTAGGTACTTAATTATCCCGCTATTTTTATAAGATAAAACTATTTAAACGGATGTTAGGAACCAAGAGATTAATTTATGAGACTGTTCATCCCAAAACATTTTATGGTTAATAGGGTTAATTATAAAATAAATGAATAAGAACAACATAGCCAAATTTCACACTTACATCTTATATTTACACGAATATTTATCAACTTTTTTTATAATTCACATTCTACTATTAAACACTTTTAAACGATTAGTATATGTTAGAGTTGAAATGTAAAATATTATATAAGTAATAAACGTCGTCACGATTTTATTGCATATCGTTATCCTAATCTTACCACGAATATACGATAGCTGTGGCTATAGGTACGTTAGGTACAATACACATTCCATGATAAATCAGCCGTATCGAGTTTTATTAAGGATTTTAAACTTCCTGCGATTGGTAAATTACATCTTATCGATCAATTAGCTTGGACACAATTGATGAAATACATATAATGTAGTTATAACAGGTTGACATAATTTTGATTACCTACGCGTTACTATTTACTGACGACGAGTGCCTAATTAATATATATGTATTTCTATTATTAACTTTAACAAGTCTATATAATTCTGTATAAATCTAGTAGGTATCTTCACACCATGAACTAAACTTTACAAAATACATAAATTTAATTAATTTTCCTTAACGTTCGAGTTGGCACGTTCTCGTTTATATCTTAGTTACCTATAAGAACGTTTATTACACTTATTAACGCCCACTAGTGGCAGGTAGTTAGTACATCTTGAAATAGCCCCCGCGTCATCAAATGGTTCGAGTAGGAAAATAACAATGTTACGTTCAATACGATTGTTTAAGTGTTGTACAAATATGTATATAATATACTTACCTATTCTTAATTTATTTTATTACAATTTACGTAACTTTTCCCAAGTAGTTTTGCCTAAGTACTTTCGATGCTTAGGTACAGCTGTACATTTTATATTTTAAAGACAAACGGGTCTTAATCGCGTAAACTTACGTTTAATTATATCCTGACGTTTCGGGCATGACATTACACCCGTAACGTGGTTTGCCTGCGACCACGGATGTAACGTCATGGCGCGATTAAGACCCATTTTTCTTTAAAATATGAGTGATAATCGTGAAAGTTTAAATCAATATATTGTACTCAAAAATCATAGAATGTGACTATCTAAAGACAATAAACACATGTATATTTCAATCCATATCAGATAGACAAGGTTACCTACTACAAATGGATGATTATAAGAAGTAATAGTAGATACAGATACCTAATCAAATTTAACCTTAAATTCCTGTAATAAGTATATAAACCTTGATAATTGTTTCGAGGAAAGTTGTAAATTGTTGTTGTTGAAAATGTTATTATTTGTCGCCTTATGTAGGTACTACTTTACACCTATGTTTGTACGTACAGAGACAATTCTAACTATGAACAAGAAAACTAAAAGAAGCTTAAACTTTTTGCTACCGCACATCAAAATGCAAAAGCTATCATTCAGACGCCACGTCAACAAAATGTCAAAACTGTAATTAAAATTTAAAATCACATGCGTTTTGGGGCTTTATTTCTCTGTGGATCAAGACTTATATATCGGTCTTTGGCGTTGAACCTGCGGTGCCGATATATCAGTCGTCGGCGTCTAAAAGGATAAAAAGTAAAAAAATATACTTTTTTTACTTTTAAATACCGTCGTCATGGAAATCCGAACAACTTTTACTGACAGAGGTGGTCGGTTAGGTTACGTAGGTACAGTCAGCAAAAAATGTGGTAAACCACTTTTCGATTTTATAACCACTGAATAGATTTGAAAAGTGATAGACCACATTTTTGTCGACTATATTACTTAGATGGATGGGTCATTTGCAGTAAATGCGTACCTTTTAATTTTTATAATATAAAAATCGATAGATCGCATATTATGCGATCATGGACTGTAATACACCATTTTACTCGGCATCGTGCGTACTTTTCAGGTATGAAACAAAAAAGTATATCTCTAATGTCACGAAAATAAGTAAGTAAATTGAGATTTCTCATTTTAGTTACAAAAGTACGCACGATGCCGAGTAAAATGGTGTATTGCAGTCGATGATCGCATTTAAAAATTAAAAGGTAGGTACACTTTTACTGCAAATGACCCGGTTACCAAGAAAGCCCAGAATAGCGTAAAAGGCTTAATTGTAGGCGGGAAAAGTTGGTTTTCCAAAGTAAAAATCAATTTGCCGCCTATTTTTACTGACAGAGATTGTTGGACGGAGTATGCGGAGTATATTTTCAATCACCTGACGAAACACATCGAATCGTTTCCGCTGACAGGAATGTCAGGAATTCGAGAGTTGTGTCAGATATGAGTGGCTATAACTGGCCAGTCGAAATTCCCCGCAAGATAGGAAACATATTGCCCGAGTCTGTTTATTTCTTTCCTTACATCCGCAATATACGATATTAATAGTCAAACGCGATGAGAGAGTGTTATTTATTATGAAAATATTCTGACAGAGACGTGAACTACGATAGGTACGTTTCGATACATTCCATATACTTAGAAATAGTTCGCACGAACGCTTAAAAAGCGTCGCGTTATAACCTGACGTCGGCGGTCCATTATGCTCAATTCGATTTAACGTCCAACGCCCAACGTCGAAAATCAAACGGTGCTCGATAAAAAACCGCCGCGGTTTAAAACCGCCATCGTGTGAAACGGTTTTGCATTTGTTTCATTTGAGAACGTTTTTTTAACGGCCGCTAAAAAAACGCTCGTGCGAACTAGCGTGAAAAATTCATTCATTTTTATCTCGCGTTAGTCGCCATCTTGAAGTATGGGAACAAAATCTATTTTATTATTTTTTAAGGCAGCCGCTGCGGCTGAAAATGCCGAATTTTTAAAACGAAATAAATATAAGGGCCTCGGCAAAGAGTACGATTTTGTACCGTTTGGCGTAGAAACTTTAGGTTCTTGGGGCCCCAGCGCACGTAAATTGTTTGCTGAGATCGCGAAACGTCTGGTTGATGTAACTAAAGACCGAAGAGCTGGCGACTTTCTCGCACAACGCATCAGTATTGCGATACAGCGAGGAAATGCCGCCAGCATCCTCGGTACAATGCCACAAGGGCCAATCTTAGATATAGGTTAGGTTAAGTAGATTAGTTAGATTTAATCTATGTATATAAATTGTACAGTTTTGAAATTAATATATAAAAAAAAAAACTTATTTAATTTGCATACCTATGCTTCAACAGTTGATTTTATGACTGTAAAATTGTCTATTGAGATATTATAGGTTTAAGATAAATATAATTTTGCTTCATATGTGCCCAGAACTAGTATAGTATACTATATCGCATTACGATGAATAGGTACAATAGAATTCTATTTCATTGGGTCAAAATCGGCCCAATTGGCATACCTATAATACGGGATAAACAGCACACAATACGATATGAAATAATCTCAGAAAAAAAAATTTAACTGGATATATAATACTGGATATGTATTTTTATGAAATAAATATGTAACTCCTCGGCAGCACACAAGTAATAGCGACAAGTGAAAATCACTCTTCTTAAATAATTAGTGAATTGTATCTACATTAAACAGACTAGTCTTTCGCAATATTTGATCACGCTGGGTCGATGGTCTACGTAAAGGAAAATTTCTTTAAGCCACGACATAGATAATTATTCTTGTGCAACTATTTAGATACAGATAACAAATATAATGAGATCTATTTATAAATAATGAAACGGGCGACGTCAGTCATCTAATTCTGGCACCGAATGGAATGAACCAGTTTTATTGTTTGATGTCTTATCAAGTTGTCATCTTTTTGGATGTCTGTATCATATGTATGCAAGTTTCAATTAGGTACCTACTTATAAGTATGCCGCGATGCGATGAAGAAAAGTAGAATTTTAAATATGAATTTCAGTGAGAAATTTGCATTTCAAGACAGGTTTCAGTTTGAGAATGGGCCTGAAAATGGATGGAATAAGTACACGAAAACATATTAAACTAAGGTATCTTCTAAAAGAGGCAGGCAGAGAAAAAGTTGATTCGCAATTATTTCGCAGTGATGTAATACAATGACAAGCTCAATTTTAATGGTTATTTAGAATGTATCAAGACGGGCTTCAGATTGAGAATAGTTATGTAAGAATGGAATGAAATATAGTATTAGGTGCCTTCAAAAAGGGGCAGCGGCCCTACAGCGAACTATGAAATCCGTAAATATCGGGCATATTTCTTTGTCACTCTGACTCCTTCGTTGGAGTGGCAGAGACCAATCCCCGAAATTTACGAACTTTGGTGTAGGCCCTACCACGTGAACGAACTGTTGTCTCTCTGTCACACTTACCTACGAATTCACAAGTGCGAGAGAGATGCAACACTTCGTTCGTTTTTCGCGGTAGGGACTCAGGGTCGCGTTTTATAAAGTTACATTTTACAATTTCGCTGTTTGCCTCTCTCTAACGCACGCACATAGGCTAGAGGCAAACAGCAAAATGGTAACTTTATAAAACGCGACCCAGGTCGTGAAAGGGTAGATTCGCATTCATGCAAAACAATGACAAGCGCAATTTTAATGGCTATTTTATTGATAACACCTCGACGGTGACCGTCGTTAATAATCAGAAACGCCATTTACCTATAAATAATAATTATTAAAGTACTACTATCTTATTATTTCAAGGTACGGCCTTGAACTGGGGTTCTTTATCGTCGGCAGGGAACGATGTCGATGCTATCAAAGGACAAACAGTTGGAGGGTTAACAAACACTCTAAAAATATGTATACATTTTTTTACCTTATCACATCGTTACGAAGACTAGAAGTGTAAACATATATATGAATGCATCAAAGAAATGTAAAGAGTTATTCTCGGTGCAAGGTTTTATCGCCGCTTTAAATAATTGAGGTTTATTTTAAGCCGCGTGTTTATTTTTAAACTGTACGGGTTTGTTTGTGCATGTTTCGGACTTTGCAGGAAATTGGTAGTTATTTAGTAAATATCCGTTGTGTTATTTAGTGTCTTAAAGTAGGCGGTTAACTGAAACAATTTATTGTGTAGGTATCCAATGTCAAAGTCGTTACTATACTAACTAAATAATGATGAAAAGTCTGCGCCGGCAAAAATAAAATAAAGCGATAGCTTAGTCAATTTTCGACATAATTCTGAGACTCTAAAGAGCTTATAAAGCTTCAATTATCTTACTTGGACGATTTCTCCACGAGCAGTGGCAATTTTAGACTGCTTCGTAAACAATGACATAATTCGTAATGCAATCAGGGGACCAGAAATAAACATGTGTGACGTGTACATCTTGTCAAGCTGGATTAAATTTAAGCATGTGTATTATAAATAACGTATATCTATTAAATACTTGATGATACGAAAAGCATTTAGTCGAGATAATTAAATAATCCTCGTTGATACGTAGGTACCTATGCAACGTATAGGTACCTAATCGATATTTACGCCCACATTTAGATAGGTAGATTAGGTAGGCACCTAATGAAATAACGCGCTTTCGCAGTTTCGTTTACAAATAAATAATTTCATTTTCTTTATTTCCAGGTCAGTCGAAGAAGGGAAGAAAGAAACTATATTCGCAGTCGCACCTCTCACAAAGGAATCCAAATTCAGACGGCACATCAGGTCAATGTCGGACGTCCAAAGCAGTACTCCATACAAACTAGCCTTCAGGTCAAGACAAGGCAGTACACACACGCTCATGTACGACTCCGACACGAGAGCGAGACGAATCCGGTCCTACAATCTCCACAAGCAACAGGAGTCCTCAGATTCCAGCGACTATATGGAACCGAGGAAGCTCCGAAGTATAGAACACAACATACTCAAGCACACAGATTCCATGAGAATCCTATAGGATCTGATTAGTTTTACAATTGAGGCTGTACCGTCTAGTTAGTAGCTAGATCGGGATCATGTCGGAGTGCGACTGAGCGACTGTGTTCTATAGGACCGGAAAGTCACATTGTGCTGCACAAAACGAGGGTAGACCGGCGTGATTCTGTGGAATAGACTTTTGTGATTCCTTTTATGAGACTGTGATGAGGTAGATTAAACTAGGTTTAAGTTAAGTCAGTAAGGATAAGTATTCTAATAGAGTACCGACAGAATGTGATTTAGGGAGTACGATAGTGATACCATTTTTTATGTTAGTAATTATTATGTTTAAGGATGGTATTTAAAAGATGTATCGAACAGGACGACAAATGGCAAGTTACAAATATCAGAAGATACATTACCTGTTTTAATGAAATATCTGAAGGCTTCTTTGTAATCAGTTCTTACTCGTATTGTATGTGGATTGTTTACATGAGTTTTTTGTGCCATGATATAAGTACTTTTTTACATTTTTGAAATGTTGTACTGACAGTAATTTCCCCATTATTTACGCTGTTTTTTATAATAGATGTTTTAGTACTTAGACACATTTTTCATTTAAATACTGCCTTAAATAATATATACTTGTACATGCCAAAACTATGGTATGAATTTATTGGGTATAGTCGCCTGAAATATATTAACTATTGTGATTTATAAGGTTGTTTAAATAGCTACACACCATCAGCACCTAGTATAATGTTTGCAGTCGACTATACCAGTTTATTTCCTTGAAATAGAGTTGTATATAAGTCACGATTAATTGATTAGGGTTAACACAATTGACTTTCGTCAATATATTAAATACACGACGAATTCATTTTTTTTTATCTCTGGTGTGAATTAATGTCACTTTTCACCCAATTCATGTTGTCTTTCATTTTGTAAGTTTTACTTAATTATTAATTATATATATATAAATACCTATAAAGTTATAACACTAACAGAACAGCTATTTCATGACAGGCGCCTATGTCGAACAAAAGTGAATTGTTTCCCAGATGGGCAGCCCTGTGTCTTTTTAGGCATTGATAAGTCTAAGCAAAGACTTGGCTTACAAGACTAGGATCCAGGCCATAATTGTGAAAAAAAAACATTGCTGTCATTCTGATAGACGCAGGATACGTCATCTTTGTTATCAACAATTAATAAATATATTGTCCTAGTTTCTTAATGGCAACTTGAAATGGAGGCTGGATATGCTTGTTTTTAGCGAAAGGGTTAACGAAAAACAGAGAACATCTAAGCCAGCAAGATACCCAGGACCTAAAAAACTCCTTAAGATGTGCCTTATAGTTAATTTATAAAGTGCCTAATGCCTATTGTTTATTTAATGACAGGAACCATAAAGCGTTGGTATTGCAATACTTAGATAAAAACGTTGTTAACATACTTTTGTAATAAGAGGTAACACTATCTAAGCCTTTAGGAATTTGAAGGAGTTGAAGGTAGGGTACGATGGAGTAAAATGAAACTGTTTATTTGAACGGGGTAAACCTACAGTCGACAGAGCGGAAAAGTCACCCTTTTTGTCTTACCCCATTCCAAATATCGTCGTCATCTTTGATACTCCAACGCAACCTTTTTTCAAATTCGTTATTTAATTCACACGATGTGGTTGGAAGCTCGGAAAATTAGATTGCTCTCAGACTGTTTTCTCTCTCATATTATATGAGTAACGAAAAGGATAAGGAATAATGAATTCAATAGGAACGAATGAATTTGTATTTGGTTTTCAAGCAACTGTAAATTTGGCTAAAAAGACGTCATAGATGAGTATGGACGGACATAGATATTTTCGTCCCAACAATCACTCTTTGGTTAAATCTTATTTTAATGATGGAGAGGAAATACTTGAATATGTTTACTGGAATTGAAACGAAAGGAATACCCTGTAGGGTATTGGGTCGTTACATAGGTAATGTTTCCTCTTAAAATATTTGATCTGAGAGAGCTATAGGCAGCATTGTATAACCCGCGAAACAAATTGGCACTCCTTCCCAATTACAGTTGCAAATTTTAATTTGGTTTTGAAACGATTAATAAATTGATATAAACAATACGAGGTTGTTTTCTTTTATACCCCTTGCTGGAATTTAGGTTATGCTAAGTCAGTAGCTACCTTGAGTTCATAAATTTCATAATTAAATATATGTAGGTCGACCAATTAGAACAATAGGGTCCCTAGGCCACTCAGCTGACATCCCGACGTTTCGAACACTTTACAGGGTCGCCACCACGAACCCTGTAAAGTGTTCGAAACCTCGGGATGTAGCCAAATTTTATTAATATGTTAAGATGCATTCAGACCAAACGAGCATTCATTATTCTATCCCCCCACTGTACGAAATTCGATCGTTACACAAAACGTGATTCGTTGATTTCGTAGAGCGGGGGATAGAATAACGAATGCTCGTATGGTCTGAATGCACCTTTAGGCGATATAATTCGTTTAAATAGTTTTATTCCAAAAGTGTAGATACTTTAATAAAGTCAAAATTTAAGTGACGGGTAACATACCTACCAAACATTAAGTAATGGTAAAGAGTAAAGCAATAGGTATTACGAGGACGTACTTCATAAAATAAATATATTAGTTTTAGTTGCGATGACCGACGCGTCACGCAACCCCGGGCCATTAAGTAAGTGTATTTATTTAATACAAAAACTACCTTTGGGACTCAATATTATAGCTGAAATTTTAAATTTACGTGAGCAGGTGTTGTAAAAATATCCGATGTAGGAGCATTCCACTAGAATAGTACAATGTCCATTACGTAGAAAATGGGGTTCTTAATTCTAATTAAATCGCTTGAAAAGGCTGGAAAAGAGATATTGGACCTGGGTAGCATATAAGCAATAAAATAGCTGCCATATAAGGAAAAATATTTTGTAAGAGACATTGTCATGACATGCACTCTGTTTTTATTTATGAATGATTTTTTTTAGGTTCCTTAAAACCACTTTTCTTAATTTTTTTAAATTAAAATGCTCAATAGATAAGTACATAAGTTTGATCCCCATCATACATCATCAGCCTAATATCTCAGTCCACTGCTGGACATAGGCCTCTCCTGTTAACTATGCGTATAGACGCATTAGTAGGTAAATTTAGTCACATTTAAATTATTTGAAATGTCCATGTTGAATTTTTACTATATTTATTTGTTTGTTAATCTTAATGTAATTATTTGCCAAACTTATTTAAATTACCTGACATTGTTTTTGTTGTTGTTGTAATTCCTAGGGCACCCCGGAGGTGCATAGGGCCTCCACAAGATCCTTCCACGCTTTCCTGTCTTGAGCAACCTTCTTGGCTTCGCTCCAGGTCAGACCTACGGCTCGCAATTCGCTCTCCACGCTAATCGCCAGGCTGGGCAAGCGGACTGGTGATCGCAGTAATGTGTCCACCATGATGACGCCGCTGCCCATGATCAATCTTCTACCAAAGAATAATCAGTGACACTTCAATCCCTTAGTCGACTATTACGACACCCGCGGGAAGAGTTGGGGTGGTGACAAATGTATTCTTACTGCCGTCACCGCACGGCCAACTGCATCAACCATGTAAGTCTACGGCCGTTTATTTTGGGTATCACATATTTACGATATATACCTAGGTACCTAACAACAAACGCGTTCTTACTGTGACAAAGACGGATCAACGAAATTTACAGAACTTCGAAGTTCGCGGTAGGCCGATTTGTCAATGGACGCAGCGTTCAGACTGCTCAGGAAGTTTTATATTTTCCTAACAACAGTTTATATACCTACATTACAACATTAGGTACATATCTACATTTTTGACCATCCTGGGCTCCCAAATCTAAATGCCCATAATCTCCACGCTGGGCAAGCGGATTGGCGATCGCAGTAATGTGTCCACTATGATGACGCTGCTGCCCATCATCAATCTTTTATCAAAGAATCATCAGTGACACTTCAACCCCTTAGTCGACTCTTACGACACCCGCAGGAGGAGTTGGGTTGGTGACAAATGTATTCCTACCGCCGCTACCTACTTAATTAAACACACAGATTGTGTTTATTTAAGTAATATACCTATGACAGTTTACCATATATTACTTATGTGTATTATTTTTCATTACACTATATCTAGATACGATGTACTTAAGTATTAAATAGGTATAGTTTAATGAAAAATAAACACCAATTTAACGCCTACAACAAAATCTGAGGCAATGCAGATTTCTTCGGAATTTCTAACAGTTTAGTCTTTGTATTTGTACGCCTTTACCGCCAATAATTCTACAATTTTTTTTTTTTTTAATACATATTAGGGGCCGATCTAATAGCAACAAATAAACTAATAATAAATATGGTTCATACATACCCATTTTCCTCACAAGTCAGTAAGTAATCGCCAACAACAACAACTTACAACAATCTAATTATAATTATGAATTATGAACGATACAATACATTGTTGTTTAAATCTCGTTTAAATTTGACAACTGACGTAGATTGGGTATCGTTCTTAAACGAATAACAATTGTAAGGTTAATACTATTATACTAGTCACTACTAGTTTGTCTAGTTTAACTCACTTGAGTCACAGACAGAGAAAACCATATCGTCTCATCCTTAGCATAATGTTTTTGACTCAAAAAAAGAAATGCAAATCAAATAGCGATTTGTTCCTACCGTTACTGCCAAAGTTGGTTTGACAGACAATAATATTGTCTGTCAAACCAACTTTGGCATTATTATTATATTTTAAACATATTATGTTTAAAATATAATAATAATACCTAAGTAAGTGAAAAAAAAACTATTATCACATTGGGCAGGAAATCCATATCTAGATATTGTTTTGGACTATTGATAAGAGTTGATTAACATAACACGTACATTTCATTCTACAGTAGGTATTTAATGACGATGGAAACTAAACACATTTTGAATACAAGGTTTGTTTACATTGATTGCAACTTCTATAATAATAATGTTTAAAATAGGCACAAAATGGAGCCATTCAATCAACGTTCCGAGCACAAGTGGAGTGCGACAGCGACAGCGAAGCCACGAATTGCTGTCACAAACTAATAAGTATGTTGGCCTATAATAAGTCCAACCAGGGGCCAAATTTGAAATGTGTAATGCTTAGTAGACTTTTAGCCATATCCCGATGTTTCAAAATGCTTGAATTCGGTGATATTGTTATTTAAAGTTATGGACCCTAAGTACTGCATACTGCATCTTGACAATATCACAATATCATTGCTTGTCAGTCGCAAAACATTCTTATAAAATACCAGGTATTGAGTAATCAATGTAATAATGAGTGCTTTGTTTTTATTTTTAACTATTTGTTAGGTTTTTTAAAATTTTCAGGGTATTTCAATGGCAAAAAAAATATGAAAAAACCTTTTTAAGAATACACTATACAGGGTGTTCGTTTCGATTTGCGATAAATTAGACAGGTTACTTGGGCCATTAATAGAAGTTGTCTGGTATATCGGCTTTTGGAAAATTGGATAAAAAATATTTTTTTTTGTTTTCATACATAATTAATGAAATGGTAAGTGTGAAAGAACCTTAAGAATAAAATAAAAGTTAATCTCAGGTGACTGACGGCACATGTCAAAATAAGTAACATTAGAATGTAATAAAGGTGGCAATACACATGTTCAGTGATTAAATTTATTTTTTTAATAACTCAATAACGGTAAGAGTTAAAACACTAGTTTCTTAGAGGAATTAATTATATTTGACCTAAATAAGCTTCCCTTAAAGTTATAGCATATGAAGAAAAACACGCTGTATAATAGAAAATATTGTTGATTAGCTCATTAATGCATTGTTTTCTTACCCCTATGAAATTGTAGGCCACACGCTGCATGCTACCCCCCCCCCGAGCTAAATTCACTTGTTTTTGAACAGGCTCTCCGAGAATATGCGCGCGCATTGGCAAATAATTTAATTTATGACACGAGTCTGACGGACGATGACAGTTCTTTGTTATTGAGTTTTAAGTTGAGACTTGAAATTACTCATTTCACTATAATTATTTGTGGTGTGAGGTCATATAATATATTTGATAACTACAGTAAACTATATTTTTAAGTACACATACATTGAAATTCAGTAGCAATTTGAATGCGAAGTTGAAATAGACCTAAACGCGGCGAAGATTATTTATTTTCGTTTTTTGGTGTCAAGTATTGAAATAAATAATGAGGCTGTTTGTGACGTTAATTACTTTAATTCAGACTATAGTCGCCTTTGCTAGCCAAACACCGACACCGATTGTACTATGGCATGGAATGGGTATGCTATTTCGATTGAGTTTCTGTTTTTAAATTATTTGTATTTATACTTACAAATACAAAAGTGATTTCACTCATTTATAAACCTGAGGCATGTGACAATTAAAAAGATTTGCATGCCCTGTAAGAAGAGATTTATTGAAATATATTTGCACATATAAAGTGAACACTTGCAATGAGGCATCCTAGACAAATCTTATTCCATCCAGTACATTCTGGCCTACATATAATGATTATCAAAGTGAATAATACATTAAAATGTATAAAATATTTTAGGTCAACCTAATTTTTCCATAAAATTTCAGGAGACACCTGTTGTGCATTCTACAGTCTTGGCGGGTTCAAAACATTTCTTGAAAAACAAATACCAAATGTATATGTCACATCCCTACGCATTGGGAATAACACAATTGAGGACCGGGAAAGTGGTTTCTTCATGAACCCGAATGATCAAGTGGAGTATGCCTGCAGACTGCTTGCCGCAGATCCAAATCTGCAAAAGGGTTTCAATGTAATTGGCTTTTCACAAGGCTGCCAGTTTCTGTAAGTTTTTTTGTGCTTGTCTAATACATTTATAGGGTTAATATTTGATTAGTATTTGGACTTTGTTAATATTTTGTTGGTCTTTGCCTAGTTACCGGAGTACTTGAAGTTTTATATTGAATAGATATAATGTAGATGTTGCATTATTTTTTAGTAACTCAAATTTTATGAAACAATCATAAATACGTTTTTTTTATATATTTTTTTAATTCGAGACAGCTATATTTTATTTCTGTTTTTAATATTGAGAGTT
>JALPQI010013988.1:0-29541 GCA_025490895.1 Thaumatotibia leucotreta
GCTCTGATTTTTGCGATAGACTTTATTTCTATGTAAAATAAAAGTAATGACATGTAGCAATAGCTACATAAAGCATGTCAGTGGATATATAAAACCCAACCATGACTGAATAATAAATATTTTTGTGATTGCTACACAAAGAGATCAATGGATTCGAACCCGCGACCTCCAGATACGCATTACCAACGGAGGCCATCAAAAGGATTAATTTTCGTAAAGCCTCCATTTTGTTTAACTAACCAGAAAATAATTTGTTTACCAACTGCACTCGCGGGCCACACAATGGGCCAATTTTCGCGGAATTAATTTTCGCCAAATATCCGCCATGTTCGGTATTAAATGACTCTAGTCTGTCAGTGCCAGGGGCGCCGATAAAATTTCTCATTAACGTCAATTCCTTGGCTGGAACAGTTTGGGGTCTCGGCTAATCGGAAAGTTTGAGAAGCTTAAGCCAATTGGTTTTTGTTTGGTTTGGCGGTCTATTCAAATTTCTCGTTTTGCGCAGTTACGTTAAAACGAGGGTTTCAAATACAATAAAATAATTGCTACGATTTTGAGACTCGATAAACCCACATAATATTAAGCAAGGCCGTGTGGTTTGAAAGAAAAAAAAAACTGAAATTACATATCTTTCAGATTTTTTGCCTATTTAGAATCGAGCCTTCAATATTATACTTAGGACACTTAGGTAATAGATTGACTCATAATCAAGTCTCAGCAACAATTTATAAGTAAGATACCTAATACGTTAGATGGTAATGCCCATAATCGCCACGCTGGCGATTGGCCATCGCAGTAATCTGTATTCTATGATGATGCTGTTGACAATCAATCTTCAATAAATTATTAGTCAGTGACTCTTCAATCCCTTTCGACTCTCACGACACCCACGGGGAGAGTTGGAGAAGTGACAAGTATATTCTTACTGTCAGTCGTCACACGGCAGATGTATCATTATCAGCCTATCTCAGTCCACTGCTGGACGTAGGCATCTATTCACTATGCGCATAGACGCATTAGGAGGTAAATGCACATAATCGCCAGGCTGGGCAAGCGGATTGGCGATCGCAGTAATGTGCCCACTATGATAGCTGCTGCCCATCTTCTATGAAAGAATAGTTAGTGACACTTCAATCCCTTAGACTCTTACGACACCCACGGGTGGTGACAAATGTGTTCTTACAGATGAGCAGAAGTATAAATCCTCGTAAATAAAATATTCTCACTACACAATTCCTCCCGATCTTCCCCGCTTCACCCAACAATCAATATTGGTAGGATGTCATCGTAATTGACTTACCAAACTTGTCGATGGACTAAATACTCAAAAACTCCGTCCGTAAGGATATTCCAACTCGGAAAACTTCCCTTTTTCCGACGTTAAGTCAGGAAAAAGTTAACGGAAAAAACTTTAGGCGAAATTTTAGCTCAACCGAAAAATGTTGTAAGTGACCGAGCTTCAATGTCCTTTACAACATTTTGTACGTTACCAGAGCATTTATTCCGTAATGGCAAAATGTTGTAAGTCGATAAACAATTATTGTGGATTAGGGCGTTTCTAAATGTGATTACTTCTAAGTTGAGTTAGCGTTGGCAGAATTCGTTTTTGTAATAGATGCAGTGGCCTGATTATAAGCCGCGTTTGTAGAACAAAGTCAAAAGTCTTTTGATTCTTATGAGTGACAGTTTTTAGGGTTCCGTATCAAAAATTTACAAAAAGAACCCTCATAGTACGACTGTCCATTCATCACATCGTTATTTTTAGAAGGCTACAAATACAATTATTTGCATTAAAGTTGAAAACCTTCTCATTTCATGTAACGATTCAAAGGAGGACTACTTTTTTAAACTGAGACTATTGTCAAGCCATGGCCGTGTAGTGACAGCAGTAAGAATACATTTGTCATCACCCCAACTCCTCCTGCGGTTGTCGTAAGAGTCGACTAAGGGATTGAAGTGTCACTGACCATTATATTTTAAAAGATTGATGATGAGCAGCAGCGTCATCATAGTGGACACATTAAGTTTTAACTGCAAGTCGTTGAAAAGGTCGATGGAGGGGGTTCAAGCGTTATGTGAGACAGCGGATATCCTAGCATTACAGGAACACTGGTTGATGCCTCATGACTTGCCGTTACTGGGAGCAGTGCACAAGGACTTTGCATACGCGGGGTCATCGGCTGTGGACACCAGTGCCGGCATCCTGGTGGGACGTCCATATGGAGGTGTAGGGATTCTATGGCGGAAATCAGTTTTTAGGCAAGTGTCGGTTGTGAAATGTGAAAGTGTGCGTCTGGCAGCCATTAAAGTTGAAATGCCGAACTGGTCTATGCTGGTGTTCAGTGTCTATATGCCGGTAAACGCGCCTGATAACTTACCAGTGTTTACTGAATGCTTGGCCGAGGTAGTGGCGATTAGTGCGGAAAATAGGGATGTCGAAGCAATTTATGTTTTGGGTGATTTTAATGCGCACCCTAATGAGTTGTTTTGTAATGAGCTTCTGCATTTCTGTGTAACTCAAAACTGGTATTGTGTTGACTTAGACATGCTGGGAGCTGACTCGGGTTCACATACATACACAAGTGAAGCACATGGTTGTAGTAGGTGGCTGGACCACTGCATTGTCACAGAGGCAGCGCGTAAGACAGTGCGTAATATAAAGATAAACTGTGACGTGTATTGGTCTGACCACCTGCCAATTATTATTGAGTGTGACATGGATAAGATCCACATTAAATGTAATCCTGTTGAACAACTTCATGAGGGCGTAATATGGGGCGAGAGAAACGCCGACCAAGTGAATTTATACCACTCGATCTGCCATGATAAGCTCAAGCTGCTTGATTTCCCGGCTGTGTTCGAGTCTTGTGCGGATAAAGTATGTAACGACCCTAAGCATAAAGTTTCTTTAGACAATATGTATAACTATATTATCGATACAATGACGGGGGCGGCTAGGGAATCGAGCAAGCAGGGAAGGGGAAGACCGAGTAGGCACATAGCGGGGTGGAATAAATATGTCGCGGACGCGCACCGGGAGGCAAGGGTTAAGTTCCTAGTGTGGGTAGGTGCGAATAGACCACCTGCGGGGTTAATTTATGAGGAAATGTGTCAATCCAGAAGGATTTTTAAGTCTAAGTTGAAATGGTGCCAGGATAGGCAGGATCAGATAAAAGGCGACATCTTGGCGGCAAACCAGACTAACAAGGACTTTAAATCCTTTTGGAAAAATACCAATAAGTTTAGTGCAAGGCCGAGTGTTCCTGTGAGCGTAGGCGGGGAGAGCGATAAAAAATCTATTGCCAACACATTTAAGCGTACTTTTACTGTAAGTCCATTGAGTACGACTACGCCTGAGGCGCTGAGTGCTGAGACTATCATGGGGGGGGCTACAGTAACCTTTACGGCCAAAGAAGTCAAAACTATAATTAATAGTATGCAGAGAGGGAAATATCCAGGTCATGATGGTCTCAGTATTGAGCATCTTAGGCATGCTGGAGTACACATGCCTCGCGTTCTGGCAATGTTTTATACACTGTGCTTGAGGCACGCATATCTTCCCGATCAGCTCACTAGAACCGTGGTGGTGCCACTGGCTAAAAATAAAACGGGTGACCTGTCTGAAATAGGGAACTATAGACCCATCTCGCTTGCAACTGTAATGGCCAAAGTTCTTGACAGTTTGCTTAATGCACAACTTCAGAAGCATATAAAGTTGCACGACGCGCAATTCGGCTTTAGGCCTGGTCTGTCAACGGAAAGCGCAATTTTGTGCCTTAAGCAAGCTGTCAGGTATTACAAGGACAGGAACACGCCTGTGTATGCGTGTTTCCTGGACCTGTCAAAGGCCTTTGACCTGGTTGCCTATAACTTACTGTGGGACAAACTTACCAAAACGGGAATACCTAAGGAATGCGTAGAGTTGTTAAAATACTGGTATAGCAATCAGGTCAATCAAGTGAGATGGGATGGGGAGTACTCAGACGAGTATAGACTCCAGTGTGGGGTTAGACAGGGTGGGTTGACATCTCCTACCTTGTTCAATCTTTATGTAAATGAGCTAATTGGGAGGCTCAGCAGCGCACGTGTCGGATGTCATATCTGTGGGACATGTTTTAACAATATAAGCTACGCAAACGATATGGCGCTGCTGGGCCCCTCAGTGGGCTCGTTAAAGAAGCTAATCACCATATGTGAGGACTACGCCGAGCAGCACGGTCTTAGGTATAACGCAACCAAAAGTGAAATACTCATTTTTAAGGCTCTAAAGTATAATACAGATACCACTATACCTACGATCGTGCTGGGAGGGGTACCTCTCAAGGTGGTGGAGAGTTTCAAGTATCTGGGACATGTGCTAACCAGAGATTTGAAAGATGATATGGATTTGGAAAGAGAAAGGAGAGCCATGGCAGTAAGGGGCAATATGGTTGCCCGCAGATTTGCACGTTGTAACAATCAAGTCAAATTAACACTTTTTAAAGCATACTGTCAAACTTTTTACACGTGCAGTCTGTGGGCAGCATTTACTCAGAGGGCTTATAATATACTAAGGGTTCAATACAATAACGTCCTGAGGATGCTGTTGAGGCTGCCGAAGTACTGTAGTGCATCGGGCATGTTCGCAGAGGCGCGAACGGATGACTTTTACGCCATTAGGCGTAAAAGAATAGCGTCTCTGCTGACACGCGTTCGCGGCAGTAGCAACAGCCTCCTTAGGACCTTGTCAGAACGCCTTGATTGCCGTCTCACCAAATACTGGGTCGAGGTGGCGATTGGAAGAGCAAAATAGGCTCCCCTTGAGGTGGTTGCTCCCTTATTGCTTTGTGAGTTTAGTTTTTAAGTGTGAAATTTAATTTAATGTAAATACTAATATAGGGTGTAAGTTTTCGTTTTATTAACAAATGTGTATGGATCATACTGGTCTGAAATAAACGAATTTTATTTTATTTATTTTTTTTTATTTATTACTGCGATCGCCAATCCGCTTGCCCAGCGCGGCAGGCCATTTACCTTGTAATGCGTCTATACCTCTACGCATAGTTAATAGGAGAAGCCTACGTCCAGCAGCGGACTATCATAGGCTGATGATGATGATTGTCAAGCAAACTGCTCATGATGATAAGTAGTTACCGTAACTTACAAACGCCTAACAGGGAATAAACATGCGCATTGACGCCCCTTTTAAAAGCCTTTAGATACATTCGGCCGAAATTCGTAAGTTTCGAGGATTTGTCTCTCTCACTCTAATGACGCTGTCGTTTGAGTGACAGAAAAATACTCAAAATTTACGCATTTTGATTTTCGCCGTAGTAGGCCTTGTTTGAAAAACCCCATATTTCAGTACCTTAAGAGGGCGTTTAAACGACGATTAATTAAAATCTGGTGACAAATCGACCCTGTCACATAGCCTAAGCTCGATTAAGGCTTGTGTTGTGAGTTAGTATTGTGACAGCGACTTATATTTGCGTAAATGCGTGTTTTTTATTTAAGGGAAGCTTATTTAGATTAAATATGATTATAATTTCTTTAAAAAACTAGTAACTCTTACTTCTTTAGAGTTATTAAAAACTTTTTGATGACTGAACAAGAGTATTGGAACCTTTACTCGAAATAGTTTTAATTCTTATTACATCCAAATGTTACTGTTATTTTTAAATGTGCCGTCACCTAAAATTTACTTTTATTTTATTTTTAATGCTTTCTCTCACACTAAACACTTTATGAAAACGAAAAATTATATAATAGCTTATAGATCACGTCTTAGCTCCTACTTATTATAAATACTGAAACAAAAAGTTATTGTATTTATCACAAAATCAGCATATTACGTCAGTCCACTGCTGGACATAGGGCTCACTTATGCATTACTTAGGTATTACCTATTCATATGAGCGCTTTAGGAGGTATATCATACCCATAAACGCCACGCTGGGCAAGATTGTCGATTGCAGTAGTGTGTCCATTAATACGACGTTGCTGCCCATCATTGATCTTTAATAAGCGAACTTGGTGGTGGTTAGTGACACTTCAATCCCTTAGTCGACTCTTACAACAGCGGGAAGAGTTGGGGAGACAAATGTGTTCTAACTGCCGTCACCACGCGGCGGTTTTATAAAACAACAACAACTGTGTTGCTGTTTTAAATACTAGCAACATTTATTTTTAAATTTAGTTTTTTATCTTTTGTATAGCAATTATACAATCCTGCTACACGTTTTATTATTAATTTTAATTATGAAATAAAACTATGAAAACGGATAAACTCGCGTATATTAAGTAAATTTAACTTCATTCCGACGTTTCACTTTACAGGGTTCGTGGTCTGTGGATGACTAATATACGAGAGTTTATCCGTTTTCATAGATTTATTTCATGTGTGATTCTCCCGGTAACCGAAAAAAATATAAAGTTTAATTATTGAAATACTTCTTGTCGCCCCAAGGATCCCAATTCATGCTTTGACAGAGTGCAACAAACAAGTAAGTGCGAATACAAGTAATTGACAACAGAACTACTTGAACACATGAAGACAAACCAAGTGTCTCTCACTTTGCTAGTTATTTCTGTTTTATTCTGAACATTAAGTCTCACTAACAAGATGCACATTTGAAAGAAACGCTCAAATTGAAACAAGTGTTTTTGAAATTGGACTTGAAAGCTATTCATTGGCATGTCTGACTTCTGTGACCATTTGATAATGGGATAGCACTTATAAAAATAACTACAAGGAGGCAATTGACTGTGTCGGTCAATACAATACAATACAAATAATTTAGTAGTGATGGGGTCGATCCCGGTAATTTCCCAATGTTACTAAGGGGAAATTTTCCATTTTAATTATTCCCCATATTGTGTTGGGTAAGTTACCGGGAACGACCCATCACTAATCGGTAGTGACTGCCTACGAAGATGAGCTGGGTTCGAGTACCGGCGAGAGCGTATTTGAGGAGTTTCTTTTCAAAAGGGCATATTTCCATTATGTTCATCATCAGCCTATGATAGTCCACTGCTGGACGTAGGCTTCTATTAACTATGCGTAGAGACGCATTAGGAGGTAAATGCCCATTATCGCCACGCTGGGTAAGCGGATTGACGATTGACGATCGCAGTAATGTGTCCATTATGATGACGCTGCTGCCCATCATCAATCTTGTAGAATGGTCAGTGACACTTCAAGCCCATAGTCGACATTACGACACCCGCAGGAGTTGGGGTGGTGACAAATGTATTCTTACTGCCGTCACCACACGGCACTACCCTTATGTTAATAAGGGTTATTTTTTCTACGTTTTCATAAGAAAAATAATATGTATTTACAAAATAGAAATAAGCTTTTTGAAATAACACTCTTCACTTAATGTATATTTTATATTTATACAAATTGTCGTGTCTTGGTTCGTGGATGTTAGTGATCGACTTAGTTTTGTTTGTAGTATCTATTATACATACAAGGTGCCCACGAGGAAAGTGAAAAATTCTAACAGCATATTCCTGAAACTAAAAGAAGCAAAAATGTTAAATGAGTTTTGGTCAAATCTGCAATATATATTTTTTGATGTTTTGTATGCCTTAATACACAAAAAAAGGATTCTATTAATCAAAGTATTGCGAAAAATGCACTTGCAAGTTTTTTTTTTACATTTGTTAGGTAATTAAAGATATTTTAATTCATTTGATGTCTGTTAATTAAGTGTGACAAGACTAAGACAATATGGTGACAAAATCGTTTCCTAAAATACTTTTATCAACGGTCTAAAAAGGTTTTAAGAAAAATCAAATTTTCTTTTATAATTGACTGAATCCAGAAAACTTCATATAACATTTTTAACTTCAAATTTGGTCAGAAATCCGCTGTTCAATTTTTTCCCTTTCCTCATGGGCACATTGTATAATAATTATATTATTTCGCTGCTTAGTATTCATATCACAAGTCTTAATTATGCTTACCGTAGGTCGATTTGCGTAAAAAAGACCCATTGTATTTATTCGTTTAGTATCAAAAACCAACAAACAGTAACAATTTATGAACCTAGCTGTCTTACTCCAATCAATAAGGACAATAAACCAAAGCCAATTTCCGTCACAATGTGTTTTAAATCAGTACACCGGGATCACCCCGGCAGGGGTCGTAAACCGGTTCGTTCCGGTTTTAGGGATCCTTCGGTACTTTGTTGCGTGTCAATTTATAGCTTGACCACATGAAATATAGGTCAAACCGAAGTTTGAAATTACTGGAGATATTGACTTTAAAATATACGATTTCAGCCCGAATCGGCGCGCTTTTTATTTTGTATGGTCGCAAGCAGATCGACTTCTCTCGCATGCGGTTAAGGCTCATTTGCAGTAAATGTGTACCTTTTAATTTTTATATGCGATCATGTACTGTAGTATTGTAATAGTGAGATTTCTCACTTTAGTTACTCCCATATTGAACGTATGAAAAATTCTGTAACGAATTTAAGATTTTTTTTATCAGTTTCGTTACATTTCGTTTCATACATTTAATATGGGAGTAACTAAAGTAAAAAATCTCAATTTAAATACTTATTTTCGTGACATTAGAGACATACTTGTTTTGTTTATGTCATAACTGAAAAGTACGCACGATGACGAGTAAAATGGTGTATTACAGTCCATGTTCGCATATAAAATTAAAAGGTACACTTTTACTGCAAATGACCCTTAAACTCACCTGTAATTAATCTCTACACGCGACATATTTCAGAGAGTCTAGCTCTCCGTCATCAAGTACGGGGTCCGCGTTCATGCCTCGCAACATACGAGCGCGGCGCGTACTGACGCTCGTTGTGCCGTCCGCTGGGCGTAGTGACTATTCGCTCGTAGTAACTTTTATTCTATGGAATAGGAAGCAAGCGTGCAGACGTATTGCTTGATGGTAAACGATCACCGTAGCCCATGGACACTCGCAACACCAGTGGTTCGCATTACAAGTAACTAATACGCATGATAACTGGCAAGTCAAATCCAGCATTTTTTTTGAACTGTCAAAGCGATCACCACTATGGAATTTTATATAAAATACTCAAAAGTGACGTCACGTTTGAGTACTGCCAAATGACCTACTCTTTTAAGTTCTTTTCAATTTATTAAATGGAAGTTCTGTACAAAAATTACTGCAATCTACATCTTAGTAATAATTTCTTCGTGTATCATGTCGTACATAATGTTATTTTTTTTTTTTACTACAATCATCAACCCTATTAACATAGTAGTGGATAGCAATGTACCGATGAGAAGTTTCATAAGTCGCCAAACTTCTATGGAGAATGTTCTCGGCAATTTGTATTTTACAAGCAATCTAACCATGCCAAAACCGTTGTATATACATGCCTTTCAAGGTATATTTTACGCCTTATTTACTGAATTATGAAATACATTATTCTTCATAACACTATTTTATAAATTCTCATGGAAACATTCTCATTGAGAACGTACTCTTAAGTTGTCATGAAAATTCTTGGAAATTTCCGAGTATTTTGACAATGTTTTGTAACTTGTAGGTACATCGCTAGTAGTGTATGACTAATTAAACTTCAGTTCAATCGTTCAGTTATAAAGTCTGACGAAAGCTTAAAGTCAGAAATAAGTTATTTGGACGTTTTCGCAAACCGTTGTTGAAATCACCTTGTTATTTAATTCGGACAAGTTTGAGCTTGTTCTACTCAGGATCACGAGCTCTTTCGATTCAAATAGGAGAAAAAATGTCCCAAAATCTTTTTTCCATTACGATACCGTTTTTTCATAGATGTTCAAAGGCGGTAGCGTAATGGAAGAAATGAAACTGTATGAAAATTATGGGACACATTTTTTCTCCCATTACAATCGAAAGAGCTCGTGATCCTGAGTAGAACAAGCCCAAACTTGTCCGAATCAAATAACAAGGTGATTTCAACAACGGTTTGTGAAAACGCCCATTTACGAAAAAATACTTATTGTTAGTGGAAGTTCAGAAATTCTCAGACATATTGTTGATTTCAATTTTCAAAGATTGCTTACTCCATTGTTACTGTGAGATGAAACGACATTGATCCGAGTGACGTGTCATCACACGCGGCTCTGGAGGCTTTAGAAAAGATTCGCGTCCTTTGCGAGATTTATTTCCTTTATGTTTGGTAAAAATACTGTCACAACATTCAGTTTGCGAATGGTTTTCATTACATTCCAGTAAGTCTAGAATGTTCCTGATATAATTCTCTAGTTGCCGTGTGGTGACGGCAGTAAGAATACATTTGTCACCACCCCAACTCCTCCTGCGGGTGTCGTAAAAGTCGACTAAGGGATTGAAGTGTCACTGGCCATTATTTGATAAAAGATTGATTATGGGCAGCAGCGTCATCATAGTGGACACATTACTGCGATCGCCAATCCGCTTGCCCAGCGTGGCGATTATAGGCATTTACCTCCTAATGCGTCTATATGCATAGTTAATAGGAGAGGCCTACGTCCAGCAGTGGACTATCATAGGCTGATGATGATAATTCTCTAGGTAATTATAGCAGGAACATATTGGAATGCTGGGTGGAATTGCTGATACCGTTCGCCAGTAAAATCCGAAAAAAGTGAAAACAAATATGGTTGACTTTCAATCAAAATTTGTTGGCTTTGACACATATCGTAAAAGACGTTTATTCACTAATGGCTCCAATGGAAGACCAGCGCTGGGATGTGGTAACATCTCAGCAATATGCTAAATTGGGAGTCCATTTTATGGCACTTAGTTTATTTGTTATATTTCTGTTTATTTTGTGTTTTTAATGTGTATATTATGTTGTGTCACGAATAAATGTTTTTTCTTTCTTTCTATTTTTATGTCAATACTACTAAAAATCTATGTTTTAATTAAAAATGTAGGTATGTGTTGTAATGGCAACCTAATTACATCAACTAAATACATACGTTTCATACGTTCGTAGTTAAATAAAGATGTACTTAATCTTATTTTACAAAAAATTAACTGAAGTGTTAAGAGTCAATATATTTCCGCTAATGGTAAGCAATAAATATAAAGAACAGACTTTTAAAATTAGAGATAACGAAAGTGCACAAATAATAAATATCCAAAAACAACACTCTTCAAGAGTGTTGTTTAGACATATTTATGGCCAATATTTATTACTAAGTGTGTGAAAATACAGACAAAGACATTTCGAGGAATGCACTAAGTGCAAGAACTACACTATACTCCTATAATTGTCAAACAACTTTGGCATAAGGTCTATTATGCAATGTAGATCCTACTCTGTTGTTTTACTTTTGCAGCCACGCAAAACATCTGTAAGCAACTCTGGAGTTTGAGGGCGGCGCCAAGTGACGAGAGAGATGACGATAACTTGCGATCTAAGTGAGAGCGAGACAAAACACTCTGCTGTTTGGGATAGAAAAATCCTAGAGGAGTGACAAGTGAAGATAATCCTTGTGTTGTTGTGTTAGAGTATAAGATTATATTTTTGTAATTAGTGCCATAGTAATTAAGTTTACCTAAGTTTGTTAAAATTGAGAGAGCGGCACTGATCGAGGAGTCGCAGGAGAGAACGGAGATCTTGTGTATTTTGTAATTAATCATTGGGCATTTGTGAACTATTTTGCCAACATTACTTTGAGTATCTATAGTAAAATCAGTGACGCAGAGCTGTTCAGCGGTTGACCTAAAGCTAAGTACCGAACTGTTGAATTTATGACGTGATTAATCGGATGAATCTAAAATTTTACTGTTATCTTGTTATTGATTTCAAGGAATGATTCTGGTTAATACTTTTATTACAATTGTTTGACTGATATAAATGTAGGTTCATAGTTCATCTGATTAAAATTGTCATAAATATTATTTGTCTTTATCTGCTATAAATAAAGTGAGTTCGATTCTCATTTATAATTAATCAAGAGAAGATTAATCATTTATATTTTAGTTGAGCAGGATCTTTTCAATTTAAGCTCAACAAATTGTGTTTAAAGAATTTATGATTTCTATTGTCTGGTTTTGTGTACTTATATTTTCTTTTGTGTGTTGTGTATTTCTCACGTGTTGATAATTTACACTCAATCAACTATTAAAATAACTGACTTAATTAGGTATTAACTAATTTGGATTTTATGGTAGTGAAGATTATATTAAATAGAAAATTTAGTTATATTTGTTAATTTTGTCGATAAAGGTTTTTCTATTACTGGTGTTATCCCGAGTATGAAATCAAATCTAAAATAATTACATGCATTAATTTTGTTAAAATATTGAAATAGTGATTTTAATTAATACATAAGCATAATTAATTAAATTTTAACATTGTAATACATAAATAATAATAGTTGTTTAAAAGAGACCAAAAGATTAATCTGGCAAGTTTCTTGACGGTTCTTCTTCGTCAGTGGTCCAAACCTTCCGAACCGTTGGTAGATTCATTAGATTAAATTTTGAAGTACCACTGTGGTACAATATACATATATTTTTACATCCTGATTTTAATTTAAACAACAACCAAATCCCTAACCTAAACTTGTGTCATAAAATATTCTTTACAGTTTGAACAGACAAAAGGTATTCATTTTAAAGTTATAATATTATCATTGGTACCTATAAACCTGACTTAATAGATGACTAGGATTAATCACAGGAAGGAAAGCTCCTTAATGTACTGATAGTTTTGACGCGACTAGAGGCAAGATACGACGACGCTAATAAGCCTGACTGTGGAAGGCCTCTAGATCGCCGTTTGGGGTTGTATCTTAAAACATAATAATTTTCCTTAATTCTTTATTCTATTTATTGTTGGGTACTAAAATTACATAAGGGAACGTGAATAACACGACATGCTATAGGGCTTGATTAATTATCAGTACAATTCGGATGTTATACGACTTGCATCAGAATAATTGTATCCACTCACTAGAAGAGCCGAGAGTCTATAAAAGGGTGGCCACCCCAATTAACGGCTATTGAGCCGCATGTGTCATTATTAGAAAATAAAAGATATCCTATAAGTTCATGTACAAACATTAAAATTGACAACAAAAGAATATCACGCATTTACTCTCAGAGTGCATTTATTTGCACTCACTTGCTCTCTATTTATTTAATTGAAATTTAACTTTACACATTTATCTTAATATTGGATGCAAATCTGATGTGGGTAGCAAACGTTTTTGATCCTAGAAGTTTTGGCATCCCAGAGAACTAGACTTGTCTAGTTCAACACTTACACTTAGGAAAGACTGACCTACGCCTCCTCCTGGGCTGGACGCGGCTCAGGTAGAGAATTAATTTCTTTGTCTTCGACGAACATAAATTATAGTAGTTTAGGTCTTGTCTGTGAGGAAGTGACTCTGGCGTATGTGGTTGAGGTTCTTGTCTGTCCAAGCTGTTCAAAATAACATCTCGAATACCATTACACGTGGCGCCGCGTGACCAAGGATCTAGACCTTGTGTTAAAAATACATTTAAATGTAAAGTGATGTAACACAACTAGAAAAGAGTCTGTGACTACTTTAAACTAAAAATAAAACACAACGTAGGAAACTTGAAATTAAATTGGACGATCCCATTTGTACTAGTTTAATAAATAAACACAACGTAGGAAACTTGAAATTTAATTGGACGATCACATTTGTACTAATTTAATAAATAAACACAACGTAGACTTTTAAAAAAATAAATAAAGAAAACATTTTTGAAAAAAAAGTAATTGTGTAACAAAACAGTAAAAGAAAAACCTTAAAAAAATATATGTATATATATTTTATTCATAATTAAGTCTAGTTGAAAGGTCAGAGAGGGGTAGTATATAAACCTCTTGGTTATATTAAAGTTGATTGAGTGTATAATAAGACAATCTGTATTTTCCTTTGACTAATATTAATAGGTTGCGTTAACGTGTGCATTCCTCAAAAGTTTGACAATATAAACATGCCGGGGACAGGCCATTCTACCCGTGGTACGAAACGTAAAGGCAAACCAGCGAATAGTAGCGATGTTAATAAACAACCGCGTATTGAATCTGATCCTGTGGTAGGGTTACAAGCTCTGATTACATCACATCAACATGGGTTTGAAACTCTTTTAGATAAAATGAACGAATTAGTTAAACGTATCGACTTTTTAGATGCTAGGTCATCAAGTTCATTAACGACTAGTGAAAGCTCGGTATCGCGTACCGATTCAGAACAGGTACAAAGTACAACAACGAATCAGAACACTTGTTGTAATAGTAGGTCTAAAAACATATATGTAATGAAACCTTCAGTCGGAAAACCTATTTTTAACGGAAGTGGTGACTTAAACCCTATGAAATTCATCCAAAAGCTACGCAGTTACCTGAATTCCATTGATGCGCAAGATAAAGTTATGGATGTAATTGCGGAATGTCTAACGGGGACGGCACAAACCGTACTTAGTTTGCATAGTAAGAACTGGAAAACTTTTGAAGATTTCGAAGTCGATTTTAAGCGTAGGTATTGGACGAAACAACATCAAGAAGCCGCGAAAAATAGATTAATTAACGGGAAGTATAACATTGCAGGGAAATTAAATATGGGAGAACACTTTGCGGAACAGGTAGATACCGTTAGTTCGCTTACTATACCGTTGGAAGAGAGCGCGTTAATTGCCAATATTATGAAACATTATCCTATGGAAGTTCAACGGATGTGGTACACTTACTCGCGAGTAGGTGTGGTTAATATAGAAACGGCATCGGATTTCCTTTTCGGTTGTGATCAAAATCTTGGAAGTGGAGTTCTTGGTAGTCTCACGGTCCAGGAAACCAACAGTGGTAACTCTTCGTATCGACAATTATCTAATAGGAGGGGATTAGGGCACGCACGTAATAATGTGCCAATGGTCGCGGTATTAGAGGGAAGACAAGGTCAACCTGGTTATAGGTCCATTAGAGGAAGATGGCGTGGGCGTGGTAGATACTCAGGTAGGATTAGTTATAATCGGGTTAATTATCCCGCAATTAAGTGGGAAACGGCATCGATTTCGGAATCGCCTAGGCCTAGTTTCACATTAACACCTCCGGATTCGAATACTCCGATGAACAATACTTCAGAGGGCAGTCAGGCAGGATTAAATCAGGGAAACGCGAGCCAGTCGAGCAAGTGAGTCCCGCTTGTAAGACTGTAAGTGATAGGGTAGAAAGGGGCACGATATTTCACAACTCAGACACAGTATATAAAATAATGAAACAGTGGGATTGGACCCCGGGACAAGGTTTAGGTAGATTAGGAGACGGGATAAAAAATCCAATTAGTTGTAGTTTAGGTATTAAAACGGATAGATCTAAGTTCTTAGAATATGCAGGTAAACTTTTAGGTAGTAAGAACGAACGTGTTCGATTATGTGTGGAAAGGGGTAGACCCTGTGTTTCGTGTGAAGGTAGGAGAGGGGAATTGTTTACTATCCTCGATAGTCTAAATGAATGCACAGAAGATCATGAACTAGGGCCGTCGTTACCTAAGTTACCAGAAATAGAGATTAGGATAGGGAGTCAATTGATACAAGCCCTTATAGATACGGGAAGTCAGGTAACAGGTATTTCAAACGAGTTGTATGAGACAATAAAGTTACAATTGGGTTCACTACCTGAAATACCTATACCTTCCGTACAGATTCAAGGAGCTTTCGGAGCCAAGAGTGAAAACGTCAAATGGATAGTACTAATAGAAATTGAAATAGGTGGAATAAAAATAGAAACACCTGTGTTAGTAATACGTAAACTACAGAGGTCATTTATATTAGGACTTGACTGGTTAGAACGAATGAATGGGGTCATTAAATGTGGCACGGTGCGAAGTCTTATTATTAAACATCTGGGTGAAACAATTGAAGTTACAATTGGTAATAAGACGGAAGATGATAGTTTGAGTAAAGTAATAAATGCGATTGAAATTCAAAGCGGAACTCGTGTGTTACAATGCAACAATATCCAATCAAATACTATGCAATCCATTGACAGATATGTAACAACTTTAGACATAGATGAGCACCATAAGACCTTGTTATTACGTACGTTAAATAAACATCAGAACGTGTTCTCAGACAAATTGGGCCTTACGAACAAATATACCCATGAGATTAAAATGGTAGATGAAACACCATTTCTAAAACGCAGCTACCCGATACCGTTTGCACATAGAGAGTTAATAAAGGAAAAAATTAATGAATTAGAAAACTTGGGTGTTATAAAACGGGAGTCTACCGCATATAGTAGCCCATTAACATACACCAAGAAAAGAGACGGGTCTGTTAGATTATTGTTAGATGCACGAGAATTAAATAAAAGAATGTTAGGCGACACCGAAGCGCCACCGATTACATCAGAGATTTTACAATCTTTTCACGGAGTTAATTACATTAGCTTAATCGATTTGAATAATGCATATTTTCAAATACCGATTCATAAGGATTCTACAAAATATACGGGTTTCACTTTCATGGGGAAAAGTTATACTTACGCGGTATTACCCCAAGGATTGAAAACGTCGGTAGCTAGTTTTTCGCGAGCAATGGACATCATACTAGGCGGGGTTAGGGCGTTTTGTGTGAACTATTTAGATGACTTGATTGTATATACTATCGGAGACATTGATCTACATTTGTCTCATATTGACCAAGTATTACAAAAGTTGCATGAAGCAAACTTGACATGTAATATTGAAAAATGTAAATTCTTACAGGTAGAAGTAAAGTTGTTAGGTCACATAGTAAGCACTAAAGGTATTCAGATGGACCCAGATAAGACCAAAGCTATACAGGAATTTCCTGTACCTAAAAATGTAAAACAAATAAGAGCGTTTTTAGGACTTATAAATTATTTTCGGAAGTTTATAGAACGGTATGGGGAGGAAACTAAACCACTATGTAACTTGTTAAAAGGAGGAGTTACATTCAAGTGGACGCAAACAGAAAATGATTGTTTTGAACGGGTAAAATCGTTGTTTTTAAAATCGATCATGCTAATACACCCGGATGTAAATAAGACTTATTACCTGCAAACAGATAGTAGTGCTTTAGGTATTGCAGGGTGCGTGTACCAGCTGTCAGAGATTGGTGAGAAGTTAGTAATAGGGTTTTGCAGTAAAGGTCTCACGGAAGCAGAAATGAGATGGACGGTAACAGAGCAGGAGTTGTGGGCTATTATATATAGCCTAACCAAGTTTGAAACATACCTACGGGGAGCGAAGTTAATAATACGGACTGACCATAAAAGTCTTACATTTTTAAATTCGTGTAAGTTATTAAGCGCGCGCATGGTTCGTTGGGTACACTATATAGGACGGTTTGACTATCGTATAGAATATGTTAAGGGTAGTGAAAACATAATTGCGGACGTATTATCGAGACATATAAAAGGAGTAACGGATTTAAAGACTAATAAGGTGCAACATCCACAGATTAATTTATTTAAAACTACAAATTCTAGATCGATTCAACGGCTATTAACAAATATAAAGCAATATCAGTTAGAAGATCAGTATCTGAAAAAAATATTTGACAGTATTCTTTACGGCGATGTGGACAAAATAACAAAATATTATAAATTGATAAACAGTGTCCTTTATTTCACGAATCCAAAGTCAGGAAAGCACACACTAGCTATCCCCGAAAGATTACAAAGGAATTTAATAGAAGATATTCACGAGGAAATAGGCCATTATGGCAGGTACAAAGTACTAGCATTAATGAAGAAGAGATATAATTTTCCAGATATGTCAAAGAAAATAGCTGATGTTTTACGTCAGTGTGACATATGTCAGAAGTCGAAACATACGTTAAGTAATCATTCAGGACCAAGTAAACCGGTGAAAGTTAAAGAAGTGGGAGAAATTGTTTTTGGGGACTATTATGGACCTTTACCAGCTGGACGGTTTGGGTATACATTTATTTTTGTTTTGCAAGATGCATTCAGTAAATTTATACAATTGTATCCTTTGAGAAAAGCTACTGGTAGGGGTGCGTTAGCGTGTGTAAAAAAATTCCATGCCTTGATAAAAATAAGACGTATTATAACAGATAATGGGACACAGTTTATTTCTAAATTGTGGGAGAAAGGATTAGCCGAGCTAGGAATACAATTAGGGCATACGTCTGTGCGCAACCCTAGACCTAATTCCTGTGAACGCGTCAACAAAGAATTGGGTAGAATGTTTAGGACATATTGCGATAAATCACATAAGTCTTGGGTAGACATACTTCCAGGTATCGAAGATTGTTACAATCATGTTATACAGGTGTCAACGGGATTCACTCCTTTAGAAGTGTTGCGGGGAGAAGGCACCGTGTTGTCTAGTGACATAATAATCGGTGAAAACTCGCTAACTAACAATATAAGCGAGATACGTGAAAAGGCTAGGGAAAATTTTGAAAAATCGGCAGACATAAGAAGAGAAACGTATGATAAGACGCACCGATTAATACAATTCAACATCGGAGATTTTGTGAAGCTTAAAACTTTTCCGAAGTCTGAAGCAGAGAAAAAAATTACAAAAAAGTTTTCACGATTGTATGTAGGTCCTTTTAGGATAGGCGCCATATCATATGACAATGTGTACACATTAGTAGACCCTGACACAGGCGAGGTCAAGGGGAATTATAATGCCATATATCTCTTTCGATATTATTGCAATAAAGAAAGTGACTCAAAGTTAGTCAGTTAGTTCAGAAGAATGAATAGTAGGATACTTTCTTTTTCGTTTGGTTTTTTTTGGTTTGACGGCTGATTGTTATTTTTTTTGTTAAAGGAACAAGGTTTTACGTTGGACTCGTTGCAGAAAAAAAAAGAATAGAGGGTAATCAAAACGGTAGCTTAGAAAATAATAGGTTTGCCGAGGTTTTTTTATCCTCTCTTTTCTTTGTTTGTTCGGTTGTTTTGTCATTTTGCGTTTAGTAGTTTAGTTTAATATGCAGGTAGATGAGGGTATAGGTACTCATCACACACTTATTTTTGTTATTCTAGAGCGTATTATTCGCCAACAAACTGTCCACAGTTTGGCAAAAGAAATTGTGTACCCTACCACCTAAGTTTTCTTTTGTGATAAAAAAAAAAATCTTAAATTATTGGTCAATTTAAACAATCATAAATATAATAATCATAAAATAATAAATATTAAAAAAAAAAAAATCATACATTCATCATCAGTAAAGTTGTTTTAGGTAGGACTTAAACGTATGTATATAAATATACTTTTTTTTGTTGTAGAAGACCAAAGAATAATAATATAATTTCGGTTTGCAAATTTTTGATCATCTACAGAGAGGGGGGTGTAATGGCAACCTAATTACATCAACTAAATACATACGTTTCATACGTTCGTAGTTAAATAAAGATGTACTTAATCTTATTTTACAAAAAATTAACTGAAGTGTTAAGAGTCAATATATTTCCGCTAATGGTAAGCAATAAATATTAAGAACAGACTTTTAAAATTAGAGATAACGAAAGTGCACAAATAATAAATATCCAAAAACAACACTCTTCAAGAGTGTTGTTTAGACATATTTATGGCCAATATTTATTACTAAGTGTGTGAAAATACAGACAAAGACATTTCGAGGAATGCACTAAGTGCAAGAACTACACTATACTCCTATAATTGTCAAACAACTTTGGCATAAGGTCTATTATGCAATGTAGATCCTACTCTGTTGTTTTACTTTTGCAGCCACGCAAAACATCTGTAAGCAACTCTGGAGTTTGAGGGCGGCGCCAAGTGACGAGAGAGATGACGATAACTTGCGATCTAAGTGAGAGCGAGACAAAACACTCTGCTGTTTGGGATAGAAAAATCCTAGAGGAGTGACAAGTGAAGATAATCCTTGTGTTGTTGTGTTAGAGTATAAGATTATATTTTTGTAATTAGTGCCATAGTAATTAAGTTTACCTAAGTTTGTTAAAATTGAGAGAGCGGCACTGATCGAGGAGTCGCAGGAGAGAACGGAGATCTTGTGTATTTTGTAATTAATCATTGGGCATTTGTGAACTATTTTGCCAACATTACTTTGAGTATCTATAGTAAAATCAGTGACGCAGAGCTGTTCAGCGGTTGACCTAAAGCTAAGTACCGAACTGTTGAATTTATGACGTGATTAATCGGATGAATCTAAAATTTTACTGTTATCTTGTTATTGATTTCAAGGAATGATTCTGGTTAATACTTTTATTACAATTGTTTGACTGATATAAATGTAGGTTCATAGTTCATCTGATTAAAATTGTCATAAATATTATTTGTCTTTATCTGCTATAAATAAAGTGAGTTCGATTCTCATTTATAATTAATCAAGAGAAGATTAATCATTTATATTTTAGTTGAGCAGGATCTTTTCAATTTAAGCTCAACAAATTGTGTTTAAAGAATTTATGATTTCTATTGTCTGGTTTTGTGTACTTATATTTTCTTTTGTGTGTTGTGTATTTCTCACGTGTTGATAATTTACACTCAATCAACTATTAAAATAACTGACTTAATTAGGTATTAACTAATTTGGATTTTATGGTAGTGAAGATTATATTAAATAGAAAATTTAGTTATATTTGTTAATTTTGTCGATAAAGGTTTTTCTATTACTGGTGTTATCCCGAGTATGAAATCAAATCTAAAATAATTACATGCATTAATTTTGTTAAAATATTGAAATAGTGATTTTAATTAATACATAAGCATAATTAATTAAATTTTAACATTGTAATACATAAATAATAATAGTTGTTTAAAAGAGACCAAAAGATTAATCTGGCAAGTTTCTTGACGGTTCTTCTTCGTCAGTGGTCCAAACCTTCCGAACCGTTGGTAGATTCATTAGATTAAATTTTGAAGTACCACTGTGGTACAATATACATATATTTTTACATCCTGATTTTAATTTAAACAACAACCAAATCCCTAACCTAAACTTGTGTCATAAAATATTCTTTACAGTTTGAACAGACAAAAGGTATTCATTTTAAAGTTATAATATTATCATTGGTACCTATAAACCTGACTTAATAGATGACTAGGATTAATCACAGGAAGGAAAGCTCCTTAATGTACTGATAGTTTTGACGCGACTAGAGGCAAGATACGACGACGCTAATAAGCCTGACTGTGGAAGGCCTCTAGATCGCCGTTTGGGGTTGTATCTTAAAACATAATAATTTTCCTTAATTCTTTATTCTATTTATTGTTGGGTACTAAAATTACATAAGGGAACGTGAATAACACGACATGCTATAGGGCTTGATTAATTATCAGTACAATTCGGATGTTATACGACTTGCATCAGAATAATTGTATCCACTCACTAGAAGAGCCGAGAGTCTATAAAAGGGTGGCCACCCCAATTAACGGCTATTGAGCCGCATGTGTCATTATTAGAAAATAAAAGATATCCTATAAGTTCATGTACAAACATTAAAATTGACAACAAAAGAATATCACGCATTTACTCTCAGAGTGCATTTATTTGCACTCACTTGCTCTCTATTTATTTAATTGAAATTTAACTTTACACATTTATCTTAATATTGGATGCAAATCTGATGTGGGTAGCAAACGTTTTTGATCCTAGAAGTTTTGGCATCCCAGAGAACTAGACTTGTCTAGTTCAACACTTACACTTAGGAAAGACTGACCTACGCCTCCTCCTGGGCTGGACGCGGCTCAGGTAGAGAATTAATTTCTTTGTCTTCGACGAACATAAATTATAGTAGTTTAGGTCTTGTCTGTGAGGAAGTGACTCTGGCGTATGTGGTTGAGGTTCTTGTCTGTCCAAGCTGTTCAAAATAACATCTCGAATACCATTACAGTGTACTCAAGGTTTAATTGTAATATCCAAGATATTCATAGTTCAGGCTATATTAGAATAGTGAGATTTAATTGATGTATATAGTTTTGAATATTAATTATAAAGATCCTAATTATGCACCGGGTTTCACATTTCAAAATAATTGAATTCCTAAACAAAAACAGTAATACCAACATCAAAATTCAACGCAACAAAAAACCACTGGCCGGTTATAAAGTTCCCTCTAACGTTCGAAATTTAAAAGTAATAATCCCGCGCTGTTATTGAAAGCCCGCGAGTTTTAGCCTCAAACCAACAAAAGCTTTTTTGGTCTCTGGTTACGTATGGGTAGTATTGGAACGTTATCTTATCAGTGAAACTGGTGTAATTGTTCTCTTGTTTAATTATAAATAGAATATCTGATATTTGAATTATATTCTACACACAATGTGACTTTTTTATAGAAATAAAAAACTCTTACTTAGGCGCTTTAAAAAAACTTAGCCTTGAAAACAACTCTTGCTTTTTTTGTAAAAACTGTGTATTGTTCTTAAATTTAAGTACCTACATAAATATAGAATACAAAGTTCCTACAAGTACCTATCTACTCGTAATATTATTCGCAAACGTTCATGTAATTATCTGATTTTTATGTCAAGAAACAATTCCGAAATTTCATAATGTGAAACATAGACTTCATATGGAATTCTTACCACCAAATGTCAATTTCATAGGAGTGTAGTGTAACAGGGATTATACGTATGACTGTAGTTAACATAAATTATTTTTCTTTATGCTGAACGTAATAACAAAAAGAAATTGTTACTAAACATTTTAGTAGAGGTTTTAGATTGCTGTATTTTTTATACAGAACTTCTATTTAATAAATTGGAAAGAACTTAAAAGAGTAGGTCATTTGGCAGTATCCAAATGTGACATCACTTTTGTGTATATCATAAAACTTCATAGTAACAATCATTTAGATAGTTTGATAAAAGATGTTGATTTGACTTGCCATTCCTCATGCCTATTACACCAATTATCTAATACTTAGCTATATTATATAGACAGGATAATTTATTTTATGGTAGTCCAGTGCGAGGTGATATCTCGTTTACGCTTTTATGGGGAACGATAATAATAATCCTGGATCTTGTTTTTGTATCGACACTTTCTTAGGACCATCGATTCACAATTGTAAAATGAACTCTATTTTCTACATGATAGCGTAGTCATCTTCTAACAGATACTTGCATGTCTAAGATGAATTGAAATTGGTAATGAGATTGGTGGAGTTGTGTGAGTGAGATTTAATTTCTGGTCTTGTAATAATTATTGTCAAGTAGATAATAGTTGTACAGTTGGCGTCAATTTCCAATGTAATATTTAAAATGTTTTATTTATAATGGCAGTAAGTAGAGAAGTAATAAAATACTAGTACATATAATACGTACTAAGTACGTACGTAATACCGTTTTATTAAAGACGATACCATCTGTTTTCGTCCTGACGAATACTGACGTTTCTAATAAACTGTTGTGTTTTTACTTGTAAGCATTAACATTTATATTTTTTGACACAGATGCATTATCATTCGGGTCAGTGATGTAGATTTAGAACTGGGTTTAGATTTAAATAGGAAATTTACGGGGATAGTTATATTATTTGTTTATACATAAAAGTGTTTATTGCTAAGTATAATCGTTTGATAATTTAAAATTTTGTTGAGTTCTGTTTACGATAAAGGACACCCATCATTATCAAAGCCTATTGTCATTAATTTCAAACTTAAAAGTAAAAACAAGTCCAAAACACCATCAATTCACACCTGCTCCTTTGGGGTAAAAAACTTCCATTCATTATTCCTATTCACGATCAAAAAGACATATGTGTAGATATTAGGAAAAACAGACCTTAAAATGTAGGCACAAAGCTTGGCTTAAAGTCCCTTTTATTTGAAGACGTGTGTTGAAGATTTTCTATGGTCGTGTATGTGTTTTTACGTAAAAACTTTTGGCAAAGTTTGTTCGAAAGGACTATAGCTGTCAGTTAGTTTTAGTTTTCGAAGACAGGAAATTAATTTAAGTTGGATTCTGTGTGTTAGTAGAAAACAAAAAATATGTCAATAAATGTGGCTGACTTTCGATAGGATTTCTCTCTATCTAATATTTATCTAATATCGATCTAAAAAAGAAAAATTTCGTCAACATGTTCAAAATTGATAAAGATTGAACCAATGAAAATTATTAAACCTAAGAAAGTTCTCCGCAAATTCAATTTATTATGTGTACCAAACCAGTCTTTACTCTTCTACGTAATCTTAAAAAAAACATTTTCTTTTTTAAAACCGGTTTAAAGATGAAGAGCACGGTCTCACCATAAAGAAAACGAGAGGAAATAAATTGTTCATATCATTTGTCAAAGTCGTATCCAGCCTTGCAGACAACGAATTTTATAATAACGTGCTACAAATACAAAAAGAGAATTCTTCAACCGATATCCTGTAGTATCAAAAATCTTTAAAGCCTTGTAATAAAGTTCATTTTCCAGTGTAACTCTTGAAATATTATTATCAATGGAGAAAATGTAAACAACAGCAGAATTGTGGAAAGGATGAAATGCAGAAAACTTGCATCCGTAGAAAAAGTGTCCTTGGGACATTATAAATTAAGTTGATTTATCCAGAAGACATGATACTATAATCCCTTGTTAGGAATGAAAATATTCTAACAAGTTTAAAGGAAGTTCTAAGAAGTTTATAGGATATTAAACATGTTTGTGTATTCAACTATGGGTTGAATCTCAAATAAAGCGTTTTCAGTGAAACCATATAACAAGACTGATATGTAATAGTAGTTACTAATTCATTTTGTGTATTCTTATGTTCATCAACCAAATGTAAGTAATCTTTTTATATTTTTAAGAATTTTTGAGAATACAAAAGACTGTTTTACTCGAAAAAATTTCGATCACTGATGTTGAACTGAAATAATATCACGAATTAATTAGGCAATTTAAAAAACTTAAAACCTAAAATTTACATTGCGCATTAGCAGAATCTGAAAATTCTACATTTAAATTTTACCAAAATTTGTTGGAGACACTTAATAATGGAGTTAACAAGTCGCAAAAGTTTTTATGAGATTTTTAAGATGCCATTTGGATTAAACTCTGGTCTTTTACTATAATAACCGATTATTTTAAGTTGCTATTAAAGTTAAAAGCTGACTCGATTTTTACTATAAGTAATAATCTAAGTTTTATCTTTGCAGCAGATAAAATATCAAAGGATGAAGTTAGAAATGTGTTTTGTGACTTGCAATTCGGATTAAGTGCTGCTAGTTTTATTTCGACACGTATTGCTTCGTACATCTTTTTCTCATCTATATAAAATTTAGTTCATAAAGGAAAACGTACATTCAGGTCTGGTATAACTACGAAAATAATATACTTAACAAATGATTTCAAATGAAGGATCCACGGAAAGAACATGTGTCTAGTCAATTAAAATTACATAAGGAAAAATCACCTTACTTTTAACAGAATAAGGTGTGAATTTGCCCTGATTTTTTTAAGCACTGGACGTTTTTTGGACGTGGACCCTTAAAATATTAGCTTTGATGTAAAAACGATAAGTTACTTTATAACTGTATAGAACAATTTTATTGGGCAATCAACCTTACCTCAAACAAAACAATTTTGATAGGTACATTTTTAAAAACAGACATAGCTAAAGAAGAAAATAAAGTTCGAAAAAAGAGAATGATGAATAAAAGTATCGTTCAATTTGATATTCTTGTAACGAAAACAATACAAATAGAATAATGTATTCCTCCTTTAAATCGAACAAAAAAATTGATCAAAGTACAACATACTCGAAATAACATAAAAATATTCCCTCAATATTTTCTATTCGACTGTACACAGTCAGCTGCAAGTGTATGTTCATCCTAATTACCGGTTTCTAGTTACTATCGTTGTCGGTTTTTTACTAACCGGAGTTACCGGTTTTTCTGTAGGAAGTGCGTTCGTTTCTCTTACTATAAGTTCGTAGCGTCGTCACATTAAGTGTGGAACAAAAATATACCGTGTGTAAATCTAATACGGGCGATCAATTAAATCAGCCATGGAATTCATCACTGTAATCATGGATTACGAGGTTTTTTTAACTTACACTTTATTATGACCTCACAGAATTTTTCTTAGATTTTCGGAGCAGCAATGTAGGTACGAACATTTGTTAATATTCATATGGCAGTTATGTCATCTGATTTTGAATAATAAGCTGTCCCAAATACCCATAATCGTCCCGCTGGGCAAGCCATTGGCGATCGCAGTAACGTGTCCACTATGATGACGCTGCTGCCCATCATCAATCTTCTATCAAAGAATGGTCAGTGACAGTTTAATCTCTTAGTCGACTCTTACGACACCCGCGGGAAGATTTGAGGTGGTGACAAAACCCCACGGCCACGGCGCTCTAAAAAAAAGTAAACAAATATGATGACACTGCTACCCATCATCAATCTTCTATCGAAGAAGTGATAGTTCAATCCCTCAGTCGACTCTTACGACAGCCGCGGAAAGAGTTGAGGTTGTGACAAATGTGTTTTTATTGCCGTCATCATGCGGCTATATAAAGCCAGACGTCCACATGTCCGTATCGTACGGATCGGACACATCGCATCGCATTTCGTCCACTGATATTGCGATACGTACGGTGCGGATCAGTGGACGCACTTGTGTGACTTTCTGTACAAAAAACACTAAATGCGATGCATTGCATCCGATGCGTACGATTCAGGTCTGTGGACGCCTAGCTTTAATGCATAAAGTATTAATGATTTACGAAGTCGACATTGACTATGTATCGTGATATTGTCATTGGGACGTGTAGTAAGGGAACAGGTATTTTCAACCCGTCTTTTTGTTTGAGTTGGGTCTATAATTAATTGGGAAAGGGATGCGTTCGAATAAAGTATGGCTTGACTTTTCTTGATTATAGGAAGCAGTTTTTTGGTCCTAACTTGTAAAGTAGTAAATTATGTGCTGAATTATTTATTGACGTTTGAACATGAACATATACACGGTGTTTTATACATACATTTTTGTCAAAGCTATCGCCACGCTTCTTTGTAATAGATATTTTTTATATGATTTCTACAGAATCGTGAGCTCTTTCGATCCTAATAGGAAAATAAACTTGTCCTAAAATTCACATTCCGTCCATTTCATCCATTCCGTTACCGCCATATAAAGTGTATTAATGAATGGTAAAAGAATTGTATCAGAATAGAAAACCTAAGGACTAAATTTGCCTTCAATCATGATCGAAAGATACGGATCAAAAAAGAGGGAGGGGGGACAATTTAAAAAAAATGGCCCTCATATTGGTTACGTGATTTCGAAATTTTGTTTGGGAGGTGATTTTTTTTCGTGATTTTGGCATTGGTCCCATACTAAAAGATGTTCACTGTGACTTACCTATTTATACTGTGTGAGGATCGGCCGTATGGTGACGGCAGCAAGAATACATTTGTCACCACTCCAACTCCTTCCTGCGGGTGTCGTAAGAACCGACTTGAAGTGTCACTGGCCATTTTTGATAACGATTGATGATGGGCAGCAGCGTCATCCTAGTGGACTCATTACTGCGATTGCCAATCTGCTTGCCCAGCTTGGCGATTATGGGCATTTATCTTCTAATGCGTTTATACGCATAGTAGATAGGAGAGGCCTACGTCCAGCAGTGGACTATCATAGGCTGATGATGTATGTACGTGTGAGGTTATTAGCGACTATAAGGAAACACCGTATACAAGGGACACTCTACCGTGTACGCTCAAAATCTTGCATGTTCTGGATTTAATAAAGCTGATCCTTAGGTAGACATGTCAGACATGTTAAGAGCCTTTCAACTTGGTTACCACACAGTCAAGGGCGTAAATATGTATACACCTGTTTACTTGTGTCTGGGGCATAAGGTCTAAATTTGGTTATATGTTTATGACCTTGTACAAGCTAATATACGAGGGTCTTGAAGTGGGCGCGGGTGAATGAACTAACGCAAGGTGACATGTTTTGCTTGTTGCATTCGTGATCAAATATATAGAAGGGGCAACGTTGCTCAAAAATATCTGAACGCGCACTCTAACCTGCCTGCGACCACGGGTGTAACGTCATGCCCGAAACGCGATTAAGACTCGTTTGTCTTTAAAATACGCACTCTAACATCATGATAATAAATCTTTATGTAATAACTCAATATATCACATTTAATTAGTTTTATCATTTAGTGCTTCCCTACATCCTTTCTTTTTTTGGTATTTTGTCAGTCACCCACTACAAAAAGCTAAAAAACAGTATCGGTGTTGAGGTGGATTAACACCAAATGAGCATTCGCTCATTCTATCCCCCACTCTACGAAATCAACAAACGACGAATCACGTTTTGTGTAACGAACGAATTTCGTAGAGTGGGGGATAGAATGATCGAATGCTGGTTTGGTCTAAATGCATCTTTATATTCTTTATAACACTTGGTAGCCTTAAATAGGTTAACTGTGTATCATGAGCATTGTTTATAAAGTAACGAAGTAAATAAAAACAATCTTGATAAATTCCTTTTTGATGCTCCATTTCATTAATCCTCTGAAAGACCGTTGCGATAATTTTGTTCTTTAAAATTCCTCACTTCATGTTACGGAGAATGCACTTTATTTAAATGCAGTGCCATTTGATTCTTATCTGTTCTTCCACTTGTTTTAATTAGCAAAATGAATTTCTTTTTCTGCGAATGCTTTAAATAATAGCTTTTAATATATTCGTTACGTTTTTATCGCACTTTAAAAGATGCCGGCATTTTGTCAAAGGAGAATAAAATATGTAATGGTTCAGATAATGATTCAGTATAAATAATAACATGTAATAAAATGTAGTCGCAAATAATGACTAATAATTAAACCTTTATAAAGCAAAATAAGTGAATTCCATAAATTTAAATTTGCCTGTCTAATTATACAGTGTATTGTGTGTACATAATTGTTGTGTTATATTAGCCGGCAGGTTATTTTATATTTATGTTGCGGTTTTTGGCATACCCGCGGGCCTTTTGTCCAACTGTAGCTGATTTTTGTGATCGCCAATATTGTACCATTTAACCGATTTTGTGCTATAGATACCTATATTACCTATATACTGAGTGAAAATTATAACAATCATAGATACGGAATGAGGACGTATTTATGCAAAAGGTAACCAATACCAATAGGGTTACGAAGGCATATCGAATTTCATCGCAATTGGTCCACGGGAACGAGTGTTTCTATGGCTAAACCTTCCAACTCCATAATCAGACCAGTTCAAAATTATCATATTAATGTATTGTCATCCAACTTACGTAAGTGTACCAAATTTCGGCTCAATTGGTACACCGCAACTGGTTCAATTCTTCGTTGCAAGATTTGCAATGATACAAAGTGAAGTTGAAGCCGTGTGGTGACGGCAGTAAAAATAGATTTGTCACCACCCCAACTCCTCCTGCGGGTGTCGTAAGAGTCGACTAAGGTTTGAAGTGTCATTGACCACTATTTGATAAAACATTTATGATGGGCAGCAGCGTCATCATAGTGGACACATTACTGCGATCGCCAATCCGCTTGCCCAGCGTGGCGATTATGGGCATTTACCTCCTAGTGCGTTTATACGCATAGTTAATAGGAGAGGCCTTCGTCCAGCAGTGGACTATCACAGGCTGATGAT
>JALPQI010013989.1:0-32493 GCA_025490895.1 Thaumatotibia leucotreta
CCTACGCTTACTATTTTTGAACAGGTGGTGATAAAACACAAGTGTGTTTAACCGCTTTTTAACTACACTTGGCTACAATTCTAAAAATGATAGAAGAGTTCATTTGGCTTTAAAAAAAGAAGTAGATCAACGAAAAGATCTCAGAGGCAGTTATGAACGCACAAACCTTATAGATAAAAATGTTGTTAAAGAACATGTAGGTTCTTGTGAACCATCAATTTCTCATTACCGAAGAGGACACGCGCCGAGAAGACTATCTGCCTAGTGATTTAAATGCTACTTGGCTACAAAATTATTTTAATACCGTCCATACAAACGTGAGTTTCAGTAGAACGACGAGGAATGTGAGCAGTGTTCATTATACAAACAACATATAGAGAATTATAATAACTGCAGTCCAGATTGCATCTTATTCATTCAATATAATACTCAGACTAGGTAATCTAAGCCGTGAGGAGTACCTACCGACATGATGCTGAAAATTCTCCCACAATCAAGGAAACTATCTTTTACTTGGTTGATTTGCAAAAAGTGATTATGCTCCCACGAATGGACCAATTTAAACTACCCATATTTTGTCCCAGAATTATCAGCTTTAATGAAAGTTTCGTACCATTGGGACCTACTACTTTAGAAAATTTGAAGTCCTTCGGCACGAGGCTATCGCGGGGAGACGTTGCGAGGATATTATTTCTGCTTGTAGAGCCTTTCTAGTCAGTAAACGGGATGTAAAAACGTATGAACGTAACTTCGATGTGGGAAAAGGATTGGAAAGATAATCTTCCTGAAAGCATGAGTGTCACAATAAACCCTACAATTAAACCTCCCGGCTGGTTGCTACCTAGAAAAGAATGGTGCCAGCTGAATAGGTTAAGAACGGGACATGGACGCTCGCGTGCTTTCCTACACAAGTGCGGTTGGGTGGAGTCCCCGAGGTGCGAGAGTGGCGCTGCAGAGCAGGACGTCGCGCATATCATACGGGACTGCACACTACATAAATATGACGGTGATCCAGCAGACTTGTTTACCCTTGACAACGACGTAATCCAGTGGATAAAAAATCTAAATGTTACATTATAATAAACGACTGTACTGAAACTTTAAATGCCATACGAATAAATAAATAAACGGGATGTAAAACATATCATATTTTGGGCTGACAACTGCTCAGCACAAAAAAAAATTGGACTTTTTTATGATTCCTCGTGAACATAATAAACAGTGACATAATTAGCGCTGAATCTATAATCGTAAAGTACTTTCATACTTTGAGCCTGGCCATACTTTTATGTCGGCTGACCATTTTCATCACCGGGTCGAAATATAAATTTTACAGAGTTTGTTCGATTTATTTGAAATCAATTATGACACACGTATTGGCCACTTATAAAACTGATTTGTCAGAATGACTCTTCAACGTAAAACATTGACTCTCGACGAATGGCGGATATTAAATAGTTACGACTATGGATAATACACTTGACTAGACTTTTATCAAAAGCAAGAGAGGTAGAGATGAATTACTGAGAAACGGATTTAAATATCATTTAAACGCAAGCAAACAATTAAATCGTGAAAATACATCATTGTGGCGATGCAGCACTCAATAGGTACCTACGAGTGCAGTGCGTCTATCACCTTGAATGAGAGCCGTGATACAGTATTGCGAGAAAGCCAGCTTACTCAAGAATTCAAGAATGTATGTGAGCCAGATTACTCAAGAAATGTAATCCGGTCAAAATTCTTTCCGTTCTCTTGTTTCATACCACTCTGTCACGCTTTTAGTTACAGTTTAGACTAAGTAAATAAAAAAAATCCGGTGCACTTGTATTTCTTTTTCACGCTAGATTTTAATCATTACATAAGAAATTGAAAACAATACATCGTCTCATACAAAAATCACCACTGTGTCACGTTTTTTAGGGACACAAAATAAGACAACGAAAAGAGTTTTGACCCAATCGACATTGCATTCAACGCGTGCAAAGCGAAACTGTCAACTGATTTCGGCTTGGTACAACAGATCTATGAAGACTCCTTCCAGCAATTGGAAGACTGTGGCTTAGTGGCACCCGATGACATTCCATATTTTCATTCAAAAAGAGACACACTATATCGAAAAGTCTAGTACTTACTAGTTTGTCGTTCAGCCGACGCAGAGACGTGAAAGTTCCAAGAGTCATTGGCTAAAGAGTCTTTAGTTACGGAATCTGGTGACAGCGGTGACGCTGATAAAATTTTAGTATTTTGGACTAATGTAGCCCGCAAATTGCACGTAAATTCAAAAAATAAGACTTACTAATTTTATGCAGGTGGCACGTATACAAGATCTCCCAGACCGTACATACAATTTTTCTCATTACATTTGTACTTAGATCGAGATAACAAGTACCAAAATATTGACCTAGTCATTTACTGCTTGCTACCCAACAAAACATGTTGGTGGGGAAGAGACGTACAAAAGATGTTTCACTGTACTAAAAGAGGAACTAGGTGTCGAAATTAAATTCTCCAAAGCGGATTTCGGAGTGGCACAGCTAAACGCTGTAAAAAGTTTATAGCCCGATGTATGCATGTGTTAGCGGTTGTGTTTTTAATTACTATCAAGATGTAAGAAGGAAATGCGAGGAAATCGACCTAAACCAGACCCTTATTGGACGAAATATAAGAAGACTATGCTCTTACATGACTTTACTACCCACCAACCTTCTTTTGAATATTGCGAATATTTCAAAAAACAATGGGTGCCTCTGTTTGACTTGTTAAGTGTAGCCAATGAAAATAACCGCACTACAAACGCTTTAGAAGGATGGCACAAATGGCTAAACAAAAAAACTCCAGTAAAGCCCTATTTACTGCTATTAATACAAATTCTAAAAAAAAGAAGGTCGTCATATTGACGTCTTTATAAAGAGAACAATACTCATGAGCCGTAAACGAAGACTAAAAGACATTCAAATTAACGAAATATTGAACAAAAAGTTTAAAATGTTAAAAAAAGCTGAAACAAGTGCAATAGGTACAGTTCCTCCAAAAAGTAATTAAAGCAAAATTATTAAAAAATACCATTCCTGGGATTCAATAAAATAGTCGTAATGTAATTTAAACCATACGGGACAAAGAAGCATTTTCTTATTTCGTTCAATTTTAAGTCTCTACCGTTGATTTCAAGTTCAATTCATTGATTCATACATTACTCCTTAAAAATGTTACTTATGGGCGGTACGAATTGGGCCAGTACGAACTTACGAAGTAGGTAATATATATAAATCTGTGATTAAACTACCGATTTTATTTTTGTTGTAGTTATGATGATGGATTACTTAATGATTTTTACTTGCTTAGTAGGTAAGCTGTTCTGTTTTATTTAGATGAATTATACTCTGCTTTATCTCCGTCTCATTTGTTTTTTTATAACTATTTAATAAAAGTGGCACTGAAACGGGTTTCATGTGCTCTACCTACCCCTTCTGGGTTTACAGGCGTCAATTTATGCATGTATGTATGTATATTACTATACGTCGGACTCAAGCGGGCATTTTGGTGGCATATACATGTACTCGTACATACATGCCACCAAAATGCCCGCGGTAAGGTACAGTCAACTACAAAGAGATGTATCCACGTTAGTCTTACAAAATGAAGGAACTTTTAGTATGCAATAATTATTTACCCTTGCTTCGGGACCTTTTCAGTATTCACCAAATCTTACACTATTATCGATTCGTTTTAAGTGCAATTATTATGTATCCAACCAAACTTCCTATGAAAGTACTCCTGCAACCTTCATTTATTACCTAACAATATGTTATAACAAATATAAGTCATATTTCAATATTCTAAAGAAATGTATACATTTTAAATAGTTTGCCATAACCTGAGATAGATGTATGCAGTGACAAGTCTGCACTGCTTTCGTGAGTTGTCAGTCAGTCAGACGTCAAAGAAATTCTTGTATGGATCAAATATTCTTTATAAGTTATTACCAGAGGGCCTATTGCGAACCACGAACGATGTTTTGCCTCTCTTTCGCACTTGCAATGTCGAACGCAAGTGTGACAAAGAGGCAAAACTTCGTTCTTGGCTCGCAATAGGCCCTCAGGACCGCTACCGCGAAATCCGAAATCATCAAATCGAAAAAACTTGTCACGGTCACTCTTATCATACCCTAGTTGGAGTGACAGAGAAAGTTCCTTTACTGCTGTTCAGCGGTAGGTGCCGAAGCTAGCTAGGAAAATACGTTTGCCATTTGGATTGCAAAAACTGCATTCAACGAACTAATTACTGAATGAATAAAATATTTTAAAAATAAAAATAAAACCGCCTTCAAAAATTCGCCCGAACTAAAAAGTTAAAAATAATTTTGGTTCCTACTTCTTAGGATTTCCTACCCAAACCTTTAAACCTTTTACCCTATTCATTGAAATAAAACATTATGGCTAGGTACCCTACAGATTTCTTAGAAGTCGGTGCCAAGCCGAAAACGTTCATAGGTATATATTAGATAGAGCTTTGTAACTTGCTGTCACTCCGATTACGCTTTTATCAACAGAATGGTCTGCCTCAGTCATTTTCATGAAAGCATAACCGGAGTGACAGTAAGTTACAAAGCTCTATCAAATACATAATAAGTACTCGCAAAGTGAACATATTTGGCTTGGCACCGACTTCTAAGAAATCTGTAGGGTACCTAGCCATAATGTTTTATTTCAATGAATAGGGTAAAAGGTTTAAAGGTTTGGGTAGGAAATCCTAAGAAGTAGGAACCAAAATTATTTTTAACTTTTTAGTTCGGGCGAATTTTTGAAGGCGGTTTTATTTTTATTTTTATAATATTTTATTTTTTGCTTTTTAGTAGTGTTAATATAAAATCGTTATTCAGTATGCTCTAAATACTTATAATTAGAATGTACTGCACTGTAGTAGGCCATAAAACCTGAACTGGTGAACTTATATGAATACAAAAACAATTTCAAAGGTAACAAACAGACTTAGCATGCCAATATTATTTAAAGAATCACTAACCGCTAACCGACATGTCATAACTACTAAGCAAACACTTGAATAGATCTCGAAAATGTATGACATTTGTTATATACAAAGAATGATCCTCCAACCCCTAATCGTTAAGGAGTTATGCCTTTCATCATCAGCTCACCAACATGAGACTATGACCACCTAAAGGCAAATACTCGAATAGCCTCCAAAATATATGAAATATGTTATATTTAAAGAATTATCCCCCAACTCCTAATCTCCAAGGAGTTGTACGTTACATCATCAGCTCACCAACATGAAAGGATGACCACCTAAAGGCAAATACTCAAATAGCTTCCAAAATACACGAAATATGTTATACGTAAAGAATTATCCCCCAACTCCTAATTGCTAAAGAGTTGTACCTTCCATCATCAGATCACCAACTTAAGATGTTCATGACTAGATGCAAATACTTGATTAGTCTTCGAAAATAAATGAAAAATGCCATGTGTGCCTACAACATTTGAAGAGTTCCCTCGATTTCTCCAGGATCCCATCATCAGATCTGGATTCGGTGACAATGGGACCAACTAGAAGGTATACCCTTTCAAACAAAAAAAGAATTTTTCAAATCGGTCCACGCGTCTTCGAGTAATCGGGGAACATACATAAAAAAAAAAAAGATTTCGACGAATTGTAAACCTCCTCCTTTTTGAAGTCGGTTAAAAATCAAGGAAAAGTTTGCAAGAGGAAGATATTTAATTTATACCAACATTTTTCTTAAATAATCAAATCAACAAAAAAATCTAATCCTTAATTTAACAAAAAAATACATAAAATAATGTCTTCAAAGACTCAATATCTTGTACCGTCAGCATCAATTACCGACTGCAATCGATCGGGCATTGGACGAACACAGTTTTCATAGAAGTTATCCCCTCTATAGTAATCCCATAGTTGGAACACGTGTTCTTTTAAATTTTCTTTAGTTCTTATATCTGTTGGGTTCCAATCAATGCAGCACCGTCAATCCCCACAACTTTTCAATCGGGTTCATGTCGGGACTTTTTGGTGGAAGCTTAATTAGGTGGAGGTCGTCCTGGTTTTCAATCCAAGTTTGGACACTACGCGAATCGGGCACTGACGAATTATCCTGTATCAAAGTTATTAATCCGTCTCCGAATACATTTTTAGCGGTGGGCATCAACACGTCTTCTAAATTTCTTTATAATTTATTGCATTCATCCGAGTAGATATTTCTATCAGACTTTTTTGTTTCCAAATTCGAAAATGTTTTGTTGAATTCTATTCTGAATTTAAACTTATTGGTTACATTTCTTCGTAACATTACGAGTTTACCTAAATTTGTCAATACATATAGGTAGATAATAAAAGAGGGTTGTAAGTATAAATTAAGAGGAAACATAGTAGGATACATTATTAATGTAAGGTTTGATTGCTACTAGAAATGTCACTAACCAAGGGTAATTCATTATGGCAAATTAAAATTTACTTCATTTTGTAAGACTAACGTGGATACATCTCTTTGTAGTTGACTGTACACAAATAAATTTGCAAGTTTCCACAATAAAATATTTCTATTTAGAATTTCGGAACCTAAGGCCCGTACCGAAAAGTTTTTTTACAGAGTTTGCATATTACTAAAATTCCGGCTGGTAAATGTTTTTTTTTCTGTTTATAGTTTTCAGCTTATGTTATTTTAGTGTATCAATTGACATTGTTAATTTAGGCTGGGTATTGTTTTTATTCAAAATGCAAGACGATAAATTAACTCGGAGAGAAAATGTTTTGCAAACGTATATGGAAAATCCCGGTTCATCATTTGCGGCGGTCGGAAAAATGGTATAACTATGTAAGTCGTGCAACGGTGTGAAATATAGTTAATCGTTACTTCAATGAATACAGAATTCAAGACAAAGCTTGAAGTGGACGCCCCATAGGTCCGTCATATAAAATTTTAGAAAAGAAAATAATGACTGCTTTGAGAAAAATTGTAGTTTATCGGTGCGGGACGTGGCAAAAAAATTAAAAACTAGTACTTCTATGGTTCAGAGAACAAAAGTACGTCAAAATTTAAAGTCTTATAAAAAGTAAAAGCCCAAAACAGTCGATAAAACAATTCAATAGTTCCGTTACAAGATCGAGAAAATTGTACAAGCTGCTTTGCGATTTGAACGGAGCATGCGTTCTCATGGACGATGAGACGTATGTAAAAAAAGATTTTTCGACTTTGCCAGGTGATCAATTTTTTACAACCAAATCTAAGGCGAATATCAGCGATCAAAATAAACATATTTTTATGGAGAAGTTTGGAGAAAAATATTTAATATGGCAAGCAATATGCTCTTGCGGAAAACGCACTGAGTCATTTATTACAAAAGGTACCATAAATGCAGATATTTATGTCCAGAAATGTATCAAAGGATTTATTTTACCATTTATACGGCAACACGAAGGGGATATGTTGTTTTGGCCCGACCTGGCTACTGCACATTATGCCCGAGCCACACAGAGTGTCTGGCTTCAAATAACGTGCAATGTGTGGCCAAAGATATGAACCCCCCGAACTGCCCCCAACTACGGCCCATCGAGCGTTATTGGGCATTAGTAAAAGCAGAGCTGCGTAAGAACTGTTCACCAGCAGTACATCAGAAGCAGATTTTAAAAAGAAGTGGAAAAATCACGCCAAGAAAGTCACCGAAACCACCGTGCAAAACTTAATGGCAGGCTGGAAGAGAAAAATCCGCTTATTCAGTCGCAAAACTCTCAAAATATAAAATGTATATATATTTTCTAAATAGACACTATCCATAATATAACTAAAATAAAATATCTTTGATGGTCATCATAGTTTCATTAATATCATAAATGCGGTATGTAAAAAAACTTTTCGGAACAGGCCTTATTTAAAATTAGGGGGGTTCTGCCTTTTCTCCGAACTTATTTTGTCCGAATTTTATTTGCCAACCAACATTTCGCCGATGGTTCACTTTGACAACCAACAATTAGCAAATTTTTGTATGACAACGTTTCATTTGGCAGAATTATTATAAAACGGATTATTGTAATGACACAATGCTTTTAGCATACTGATCATTTATCAAACCTTTCACTAGGCCTAACAACTATTACACGAATAACGTTTCACCAGTGTTTGAACTTAGTAAAAAATACATATTTAAACCGTTCTTTAAAATTATGATTGCTCATGTACGAGGAGACAAATATGAAGCTAATCAGTTAAAAACAACCATAGTCAAAAAATATATGCAGATTTCTGAATCCTCTAAGAAACTACAAAAAAAATACCGATAAAAAAACATTTCACAGAGTCCTGTTAGGTACGACGACGAGCGAAGCGAGGAGGAGTGTTAGGTGAAACTGCGACCATACAGCGCACGAGCCGAGCGAGCGAAGCGAGCGTGCCGCGGCAGCGGCCGGCGAGTGTCAGAACCGACTCTTTTGTTATTCCCTCGGCATTGCGTTCCCTCATCAGTTTCATCTAAATTACTATTTAGAACTTGACTTTTAATTGTTTATCAACATTAATATAAAACCCCGTGTAAGCTGTTATTAAAAAAACATAAACATACCTATATAAAATTATATAAAATTCGCCCCAAACTATACCCAAAAACATTGGTAATTATTTAGTTAACTAAATGCCAGCTAAACCATAAACCACATGAAAATATGTATTATGAAAAGTTCCAATTAAAAACCAAGCCTAAAGATAGAATTGCCAAACATTTAGTTGGGAAATGAAACGATTTCATAAGATTCAATTGGAACATGATCTTTCGGCGAAATGACTTTATGCGAAAAATTGGTTGCGATGTAATATTCGTACAAACAATTTTCGTAGATGATTTAGAGAACCAAAATTAGGGCTCGCGGTCGTGTCCGGGTTTCGTGTCAACGTTTCTCATACCCGTGTTCGTGTTACACGTACACGGGTTTCTGACCCGATTTACACGGGTAATTAAAGTCCGTGTAAATAATATACCCGTCTACACGGGTACACGGGTATTATTTACACGGACTTTGCCCTAGTAATTAAATGTTTAATCAGCGACTTGATGGGTTTTGCTAAGCGTTTCCAAATAAAAGTCATTTTGTTGAATCAAATGTATTTTATTTTATTATGTGTCCTGCCAGTCACTCAGGGCTGATGAAAGTGATACTGAGTCTCAGTATCACTTTCGTCAGCCTGCTGTTGTTCTTGTATGTTAATTTTATATTGATACATTTTGGCACCAAACAATTTAAGCTGCTCCTGCGTGGCCTCCACCTCATAACAATTTGTTTTTATGGCTGCCTTAGTGTGCATGTTGTGCTAAGTTGATTACGAATGTTAGTTTTCATCAAATTTATGAATGAAAATAAATGCTCTACATTGGCACTGCTATGTGGCAGACACAACAGGTTTTTAACAAACATACCTAAGAGTGGGAATGCTTTGGAACCATCACCTTTTTTCATGTTAGACACATGTCGCCAAAAGTCGCACACCTTCAGGGTATGACTACTATCAAGTTGGAATGGAAATGCTGTGTTCTTCAGTAATCTCCACTCTCTATCCAGCTCAGTTATGTTATTTGGAGCAGGGTTTTTTAAGCCTAAAACAAAAAAAAACAATTTGAAATATACTTAAAGAAATACAGATATTGCCTTAACATAGTAAACATTAATATGTATAAATAACTATTGTTAAACAAAATATTTCACTTAAGCAAAATTTTGTTCTAAAACTATGAGTGCAAATCATGTTAGTTCAAATTAATATTTCACTTAAATACTTTTACAGTATCACTTTGATTACCTGGAAATACAACAGCTACACCTGCAATTGAGGGAAGTTTCCTTTTTATATTTTGATCTAATAAGCTTTCTGGGTTTAAATAAATTAAGCTTTTAAAGCCTAACAACTTTCTATTTGACCCTGACACAGTGTCGCTACAAACAGTTTACCTATGGCAATAATGTGATGTCATGTCAGTAACCAATTGCAAAACATTTTCCAATGGAATACTATTCAATCCTTCGTCCTTTCTTTGGTTTAAAGATTTTATTGTATTTAAGACGATTTTTCTTGCTTCTATTGGTATCTTTTTCGGCATTTTTATGATGAAATCGTTTAAGTCGCGATATATTTTATTTTTGTTTACATCGGTGACATTCGATGACATTCAACGCCTGGCCTACTACCGCGAAAATCGAAATTCGTAAATTTCGAGGATGTTTCTCTGTCACTCAAACGAAGGCGTCATTAGAGTGAGAGAGACAAATCCTCGAAGTTTACGAATTTCGATTTTTGCGGTAGGGCCGCTGATGTCAAACAGTAATCATTGCCAGTAAAATAAATTAGTGTCACTGAAAATCCGCAACATGGCGAGGGTCAAATAGTAAGTTGTTAGGCTTTAATTTGTTTTCTTTCTTGAAAAAGAAACCTGGCCTTTATTTGTTTTAATGATTCAATAGAAAAATCTAAGCATTTTTGTCTGAACAAATCAAGACTGTTTTGTGACAACATGTTTTGCCGGAGCATAATGGTAGCTGCAATATTACCACCTAAATACAGCTCATTTTTGATGAGCATGATTCAGTTTGTTCTCAATATCTATATTTAATATTTACAGTTCTGGTGCTTCTTCCTGGTCATTGTTTTTTCTTCCTCTGTTAGTTCAAGTAAATCTGGCTTGATAAAGCATTCCAGTAGAGATCTGTATACAGTTATCATTCTTTGATACATTACATGCGACTTAGGATCTTCCGACTGCATTTCCTGGTTAAGATCTTGGGAAAATGGGAGAACAAAACTGAGAAATTCAAGGTATAATTCTGTTGTAGGCTCGGTGCATTTATCAAGTATGTGTTGTGCTGCTAGTAATCTATCGGTGAAAACTGCACTTTGGAAATAAAGTTTAAGAGCAGGCAATTGCTCTTGGAGTATTTTTGCAAGAGGCAATAGAGATAGCCATCTTGTTTGAGCTGGATGTAACAATTTATGTGGGCTCAATATTCAGGAATTCCTGAAATTGTTTATAATCGCCAGTTCGCAGGGCTATTATAATTGTACAAATCTCTGGCAAAATCTTCTACGCCTCTTGGCAGTTTTTTACAGGCGTAAAAACAACAAAGGTGAAAGCTGTGGAACGTATATGCATTTTATTTTGAAGAGATCAGGTATGTCATTTGACAATAACACAGCTACAGAATGATGTTCCCCGAACATGCTGTTTGCTCCGTCAGCAGCAAATCCTACTAAGTTTTGTTTATATGGTATATTGTTTGAATCAAAAACTTTTATTATTTCTGTGTATAGGCTTTTGGCTGTTCCATCTACTACAAGAGCCAGAAAGCTGTCTTCTATTTTTAATTCTACAGCTGTTCTCACTAGCAATGCTAAATGTTTTGTTTTTGCTTTATCAGTACTTTCATAAAATTATCAAAGATATAATATTTTCTTCGGTTACCGCGAGGATTACTCATGAAATAAAACTATGAAAACGGATAAACTCGCGTATATTAACTAATTTTAACTTCATTCCGACGTTTCGAACACTTTACAGGGTTCGTGGTCTGCGGATGACTGACAATGGAGGAAATTTGATAGATCAACCTCCATCAAAATAAGAAAGATAAGTACAAAACTACCCACCAAAGAAAAATTACTAAACCACAGACAATAAATTTTAAGGGTGGATGTACATACAAAATTTGCAAATTAAGCTAGTTATTCATTACAAATATTTTCAGAATGAAGACAAGAGACAAAATAAATAATCTACGCCGGTTCTATCCCTACGCCAGTGCCTGAGAAGTATTTCCTTCCTTTGTATGATTGTATTGTTAGGAAGGTATCCCAAAATTGGGACCGGCAAGAAACTCAGCGGGACAACTCTTTTCAAAAAACATTTGTAGTACATCTTAAGATCATCATGCATTAAACCGAAACATACAATTTTGATTAATAAGGAAATTTAAAATAATTTTGAAAAAAAAAATGTTGCCAGTATTAAAAAAGGGGGGTAATGGTCACCACCGCCAAATACATCAGCCTCACGGTTTATGTCTAGACTGTTCCTTTATCAGATGAACAACTGGATCCCAAGCTGGTGGTAGAGAAAAGCTTCTTTCCATTCTATTAAAGTTTGGATATTTCATTATCTCAATAGCCTCACGCAACATTCTAGGAATGTTTCTCTTCTCCTTAACGAGAACCAAAGGCTTGTCAAACTTAATAGAATGATTCGGTCCATCACTGACATGCTCCCAAACCGCAGACTGTTGTCGACGGTGCTTGACATCGGCTATGTGTTCCTTCACCCTAGTAGTGATATTCCTCTTTGTCTGCCCAACATATGAAAGCCCACATTCACAGTCCAGCTTATACACTCCTGCATTCAGTAAGGGGGTGCTATACTTAACAGGCCTCAGAAACTGCGACATCTTCTTCATTGGCTTAAAATAGGTTTTAATAGAAGCACGTTTCAAGATGCGGCTGATCCTGTCTGTAACCCCTCCAACAAAAGGCAGAACGGCTGGCCTGCACTCAACAGTGGGAATCTTCATACGAGTTTTCTGATCGGCTCGAGGAATCTTCAGGTTGTTTGCCCGAAGTGCCTGCCTAGCATGCCGAAGCTCCGCAGCTAGATGCCGATCATCGCATATCTTTTGGGCTCTCTGAAACAAAGATTTGCCTACAGTAGCTAGTTGGCTGGGATGGTGGCGGGAATTGCCATTTAAATACCTATCAGTGTGAGTAGGTTTCCTATATACAGTGTGACCCAAAGTTTTATCCGGATTTCTTATAACCAAAACATCTAAGAAAGACAGAGAACAGTCATTTTCTAACTCCATAGTAAATTTAATTTTATCATAAATGATCTAAGAAAGTTGAAACACTACTTTTTGGAAGGATAGTAAAAGTGTCATCTACATATCTTTTAAATATCTTCGGCTGCATGGGAGCCAATGAGAATGCTCTCTCCTCGAAGTCCTCCATAAAGATGTCTGCGACAACAGGAGAAACTGGAGACCCCATCGCCACGCCATCCACTTGAAGGTAGAATTCACCGTTCCATAGTAAGTAGCCAGATATAAGAAATCCGTTGTTTTCTCACCTCGGAAATTGATTTGTGAACTACTACGGAGGTAGTAACTAATCGCGAATTGGGTGAAATGCGGTCGGAGAAAACGCTTAATTGACGAATAGCGGATTAACGAATCGCGAAGTCGGCGAAATTCTGTCGGACAAATCGCTTAGTGACGAATTGCGTATTGACAAATCGCAAAACGGACTAAGGACGTACTGCGTAGTAGGCGAACGGACGAAATACGATTTGGACGAACAGCTAACAATTCTCATTTCGCATACATTATGATGTGCAAAGACAACATTATATAAAACAACATATTGCAGATTTTATTAACACCATTAGCAGTTCGTGCAGTTATTGCGAGAATTATTTTTTGAATATATACTTTTAATGCTCTATTGTGCTTAAAAGTCCTTGGCCAAAATAATGGCGAACTGTTCATAGAGCTGAGTAAGACTAAAAATGTCGTCCGTCTGCGTATAGGTAGAAACAGGCTCGACAACCAACTCACCATCATCTGTTTGCGTTCAATATTCTTTAACAGTTATACATATTTGGTGATTACGTTCCACAATGTAAGTATTTACATATAAATCGGGTGTGGATCTCGGTTTAAAGAACTCCTGAGTTTTAGCTTGATAAAGTTCGTCTAGAACTACATAATCAAGTAGAATTGATTGACTGTAATCCGCATCCATTTCTGAATCGCAAAATATTATAAAACCGTTTAATAATAAAAATGATACAACATATTGTTTAATTTTGATAATTTACATATTATATACATTTAAACAATCAATGTTAAATTAATAGAGACAAAAGTAACCTTTCTCAGAGAAACAATGTTGCAATTTTGGGTGGGGTGGGTGAGCTCAACTCCGTTTCGCCTAAAAGTGACCAAAATGCCACCTTCTTGAATAGCAAAGATTTATGAAATCATGTTAAGAACATTTATGTCAGGCATTTTTAATTATGCCATACATCCCAAAACTCTTTACAATGAATATCTATAAGTACTAGAAAACAAGAATTCTAATTATGGTGACATAAAACGTTCCTTGTGTGAGACTCAGTAACCTGGAACAGCTGGAACCAAGCCCTTTGACCAGAAGGCTTCGCTTGCGATTTTACCCTGCAAAGGCCGATTCAGTGATAGGGTATCCTGCATATACATATGTATAGTAGGATTTCTTAGACGAGTTCCCCAAACTCTTGTTTTCCGTGCAGAAAAATTTCCTTTCGCTTTTTTCCCGAAAGTGATTATTCTACTCTGTTTATTTCTCTGTATATTATTTACACAGTCGCGTTGTTCCTGTTACTTATGTTTTTCGTCTCAATTTTAACCTGCGGAAAATTTCTACATTCTTTTTATTTTGTTTTTTTCTGTGTTCATTTTTAACCAAATACATTTTGAAATTAACTTGGGGTTGTAAAATTTTGAAGTTTACATTCTTGGCTTCTTCTTTCAATTGAGAGATCAAGTAATATATGTTTCGATTTCTTTGGTGGCTATGCCATCCTTCGAGCACGTTGTTCGTGCGGTGTTTTTGCCTGTAGCAAGATATCAGGTCTAAATTTTTAATCAAAAACCAATACTTGCTTTGATACTCAAAAAACGTTTCGATATTTTTTACGTCAGTTGGCGGTTTCGCACATACACTATACCAAACTTCTAGAAATATGTTTCGTCAGCCTCCGTAACCTAGTTGGTAGTGACCCTGTCTACGAAGCTGGAGGTTCCGGATTCGAATCCCGGCGAGGACATACTTGGTGTATTTATTTATCACAAATGTTTGTTCCTTGGTCATGGCTGTCTATGTATTTAAGTATCTATATGTATCTATCTATTATATATATCGTCGCCTGGTACCCACATCACAAGCCTTGTGATGTGGGTACCAGGCGCCGGCTAATTTGTGTAAGATGTCCCAAGATATTTATTTATTTATTTATAATAACGAAAAATCAAATATGACAACGTCAGTCGAGTGCTCGTTGTGAAAGTATTTAAGTATAAATCTATGATATCGAACATTTAATTGCCTATTCAGTCTAAAGAGGTTTGTTTGGCACATTTATTTGGTCGGCAATCTGTCCTTTCCCGGCTTGTATTACCTATTATACATGGTGGCAAAGTTGCTCTTTAACTCTCGGACTCAAGTAGGTAGGTAGGTAGGTACAGTCACTGCTTTAATTTGGGCATATGTTTAACGGATCATCAAAACGTGTGCCAGACGTGTGGGTGAGACGCAATGAGGCGCCGCGAGAGCGACTGTCGAAATCTACTGTAGTTTTCAACAGTTGTGCAACTCATGGCAAGCATACAGATACAGGCCTATTAGCTACAAGTCTTGCGCATGGAATTTAGTTCGGGAATTATACCATTTCAAGAACCCAATGACAAAGTATTAAAAAATCATAGGTACATACTTAAAAGTACAGACCTGATTTTGTAAAATTAAATATAAAATCAGTCAGCTTATTTCCTAGAACTTTTGCATGTATATAGTGCAGTGTGACAAAGCAAAGAGAGTGTAGTTTGCTCTATAATCCTGCAAGGTCCTTGTTTTTTTTTTGACTACATGTTGACAACGAAGTATTGGAACCTACTCACAAAATTTCACGAGAATAAATAACTACCTACATAGATATTTTAAAGACAAACGCGTCTTAATCGCGTAAACTTACGTTTAATTATATACTAACGTCATGCGCGATTAAGACCCGTTTGTCTTTAAATTATGAGTGATAATCGTGAAAGTTTAAATCAATATATAACTACATAGATATACAGCGTGTGTATTTGATACGGGCGAATATTTTACCTTGACCTAGGGAACATATTTACATAAATTTATTTTAGAAATTAAGGTTTTTTTATTTCATACAAAATAATTGAGCCCGCAATGTATTGCATCCACTGGTAGCCACATTACTTAAAGTAGACATAAGTATCTAAACGTCATACGAGTCTCATGTCAGTTGGCCGGCATACATTGCTGCTGGGTTGCACTTTAGAAAAATCATTACACCTAATCAACAACAAAATTTAACGAAATGGTTATCTTATACGACTCGTAGGATCAGATATTATAGCTGGATTAATTATTCGCCCGTATCAAATACCCACGCTGTATAAATACAAGCCACGAGAGAAAATAGCAGGAAAAACATCTGGACAGTCGGACATACGAAATAGTACATTTCAGAATGACACATCCGCGCGTGCATCGAACGACGTTTTTCAATACAGTTGCGAAAAAAAATAAAGATGATAAACAAAATTCCTAGTTATGAGTTAAAACTTTGACAATGAACATTTATGATGGACAAAAGGCGTTTTTTTAGCTCTTAAACTTGCATTCATAATTTAAGGGGTAATAGATTTTGCTATTCAGCCAACTCAAACGTTTTATATGAAAATACATAATTTACAAGTAAGAAACAAGTTGAATCTACAAATATTCACTTTTAATAACCTTTGTAACACCATGGTCGACTATCTGTGTATATAAATATTTAAATTGTATAAAAACAAAAACAAATTGTTGCCTTTAGATACTTAATAAACATTCTTGCAGTTCAGAAAAACGCCTCTAGTTTGGCGGTTCGAGACCGTTCCGTTCTCAAAAATGTTTTTAAATATTCAATATAAAGAAAAAAATATGATTTTATTATGATTATTATGAAATAAGTAAGATTAAAATATGAATAATCAATATCTTTAATCGTTTTGCATTAGCAGTAGGTTTTTAGTTCCATTACGTCTTGGTAAAGCGAAATACCTTAAAACTTTTTAGTATGCAGTCGTGAAATGGAACACAACTTGATTTAAAAAGATTGGAAAAGTAAAAAGCACTAGTTCGCAAAAACGAACTTTGCGCACGCAAAACAGCCAAAAAAACCACCTTTTTTGAGCAACTGTATTGAAAACATCTTTTTCCTAACTAGTGCGGAAAAGTAAACATAGCGCTTGCTTAAATTTGCGTGCGTATATTTCTCTTTTTAAGGCCCTTGTTTTGAAAAAAGTCGTTGGATACACGTGTTGAAACTTCTTTTTAACTCGGGTGATTTTCGCCCTCGTTTCACTCGGGCTCCAACTTTCACCCTCGTGGAAAAAAAATTTTTTGCACTTGCATCGAAATGTACTATTCTAGGATGTAGAAAAGGGAACCATTGCCAGTGGTTGCTCAATCAAGTGTGTAATATTTGCTCTAATAAATTATTATGACCGAAAAATATGCTACCTTGTGACAAAATGATAGGAAAAAAAAGCTTACAAAAAAAATCGAGTATGTGAACAATAGCTTTAGCGAATTTTCACTGTTGTGAAATATAACTAAAAACGCGTTTGTAAACAAATGCAAATATAATATTCGCTACTAGTAAAAAATTAAACACAGGAATTTTGAAAATGGGAAATTATGCGACTAGAGGTAATGTCGAAAAGAAAATTAGCTGCAAGCGCTGCAAGGAATAATAGCGATTGGTGAACATAATTATAATGGATTAAAAATCATTAACTTTAGTATTGAATTCGATTGTAGTTTCCCACATTGCTGTGTTCTGTACCTATTTATTAGGTATATATCTACCTATGACATTGAGATGATGCATCTGGTGCTTTGAAAGGTTACATTCCACAAGCGTTTAGGAAAAGGTCAGAGGCGTACCCTGACTACCGAGACGCTCAAGTCGCTAGTCGCTAAAACTTTGACGTGCTAAGTGCTAAGGATACGTAGTAAATAAATATGTAGGTACCCTCGCGCCCAAACAATTCGGGGCAGTTGTAATTTTTCGTAGTAAAAAACTGCAAACGGGCCGATTTCAAACAGAATTTCCAAATATTTACAGGCTGGGTAGAATACTTTTTAATATCAAATTATATTGAAATTTTCCTAAAACAATTATCCAATCCAAAAAACATTAAATGTTCGTGTAACTTGCGACTTTTTAATCATGACTTGTTATTTTTATATCCATGGAATTATCTGGCGATTGTGGAATTGGAATTATCTTATTTTTTAGATTCGATGATAATTAACAAAATCAGGGAAAGTCCAATAGTATTTCACATTTAAATTTATCCTACTTATCTTGGTGCTTACAGTATGCTAGGAAAAACTATACCTGACCCGTATTATTAGTCCGAGATATAAACCATATAATCGCACGCATCTAAATACTAAGTACCTAGGTAATTAGGTAAACATTGTCATCCGTCACCAGGCACTCTATTGCTTGAATACTTTTAGCTCGTAAAGCGCTCGTTTATCCTTTAAAACGAGCTGGTAAAAACGCTTTTTATCAACTTGTGGGTAAAGTAATTTTACTTTGCTCTAATTCCTATGGCCCACTACTGCCTAGTATAAGTGGATCCGTATGACCTTAGTAAACATGCGCAATCGGAGCTCACATGTTAAATTGAACAATATTCATTGGTGACTTTGTGAGCCATTGGCTATATTTAAGTACCAGGAGTAACTCTACGATATGTTACGACATCGAGTTTTAAATGGTTTCTTTAAGTTAATTTACGTTTGGATGTGATTTGTAATCATATTTTCTCGCGATAGTGAGGGGAAAAAAGTTGTATTACACTTGGCGGCAAAGTTTGTTCAACTCTTGTGCTTTGAGACCTTCGCAATGTTCAAGATTCCAGTTTTTGAACCACGCGCTACGTTCGTGGCTCAATCTTGGAATCTTTCGCTATCTCGGGTTTCATAACTGTCGTGCTAACGACAACAACTTTGCCCCCTTGTATAATAAATAACTATAAATTGTCTTACATGGATCCAATAACACTGTTCAACAGGAAGTTTCAATTCAAACTTACACCTTGGAACCTTGTTAATTGTACATTCAGAGTATTTTTCTTACGGTCGCGGACACTCAGATTGATTAATAAATTTCCTTCCGTGCTTTCCTCATGGAGGGTCAAACTATAGGTAGGTATGTTATAGTGGAATACGTACATATAAAACGTTTTCTAATAAATCTGATATGTGATTTCTTGTTTTGCACTATCTTTGTAAAATTATACCTACATTTACTAGTGATCATTAGCAACCACGTTTTGAAGCAAAGGGATTATTAAAATTATTTAAATGATAAAACCAATAAAATGTATTAAATGTTTTTTTATAAGAAGACATTAACCCATTGGGTCGATATCGACCCATTGAAAATAAATACATACAGTATCCTATACATCATAAAGTTCATCTCAATAACTAGTTCTGGGCATATATGGGTTAAACTTATTTACGTAATTCTTGTATTGAACGTAGAATCATAACTATTTATATTAATACTGAGGTTAGAGTGAGGGATAATACCGATTCAGTATATTTCTCCTACTATTTAAAACCACACCAAGGGGCTTGTCCATTAATCACGTCATACGAATTTGGCCTATTTTAGACCCCCCCCCCTTGCCAATATGACGTGTAATTTTTCGCTTAAGTAGTCCTCTTTTAATAACACTTGAATTTACGTACTTTATTACTGGCTATAATCATCATTTTCAGCAGAGAGTAACAAAAAATTACACGTGATTTGTCCGATGATTAAATTAAAACCCGCTTTATACGATTCAGTAGGAACTAGATAACATGTTTACATACCCTATAATGTGCATCTGCCTACAGTAGCATAGCTGTAATAAAATCGAATAGTATGAGTACAAAGAAGAAAATGAAACGTGACCGTGTCTTTAGGCCTTTAGACTGTTAGCCTTGAAAGAAGTATATATACATTTTCCCTGTGCAAGTACCTATAACGTTTCCCCATTTTCAAGGTTCTATCGTCCTCGCCTTAAAGATCTGATCAAGGTAAATTTCGCAATAAAAGCCACGCGCCGTACAATATTTTCCTTAAAGAACCTACTTGGATCTAAAGGAAAGTTTTATCCTGTTATTGGGAAATAAGGAATCCTGTCGATTTTAAAACTTCTATTCGATTATACCAAGCCTAACACTTCAGTAGGTACCCATTTACTTCGATTGTACCAAGCCTAACACTTCAGTAGGTACCCATTTACTTCGATTGTACCAAGCCTAACACTTCAGTAGGTACCCATTTACTTCGATTGTACCAAGCCTAACACTTCAGTAGGTACCCATTTACTTCGATTGTACCAAGCCTAACACTTCAGTAGGTACCCATTTACTTCGATTGTACCAAGCCTAACACTTCAGTAGGTACCCATTTACTTCGATTGTACCAAGCCTAACACTTCAGTAGGTACCCATTTACTTCGATTGTACCAAGCCTAACACTTCAGTAGGTACCCATTTACTTCGATTGTACCAAGCCTAACACTTCAGTACCCAAGTAACAAAAGCGAATCTAAAAAGGGGATATTAGATATCCAATAGACTTCGATTTGATTGTCTACCATAAGAGTAACATTGCCCCCAAGCTATCGTCAATAACGCTTATAAATAGTCTATATTAATTTGGGCACAACCTTGTAACTATTCATAAGTCTCCCTCTAGAAACCACGAATAGACAGAGTTAAGAATTAAACATTTTCAAATAGTCTTAAGGCATTCTTCTAGAGTCTTTCTATACTATTTATAGACCACGATATGCACTAGTAGATGGTTAATAGATAAGCTTGAGAGCTAAACAGAAGTATTTACCTGAGAAGTTTTAAAACCAAATTAACTCAACCCTGCCAACCTTAAGAAAGATTTTAATAGAAATAGACAACGATACGTATAATGGCGCATATCTCAAAAGAATAATGTCAAAGTCAAAGTCAAAGTCAAATAATTCTTTATTCAAATTGGAATAGCAACAAACTCTTTTGAATCGTCTAGATATGAAAACTACTTCCGGTTCGAACCCTACACCGCTGACCCAAGAAGAACCGGTAAGAAACTTGGCGGGAATTCTTTTTTCAAACAATGATGGTACATCTTACAACTAACATGCATTAAAAAAAAAAAAACATAAAATTGATTTTAAACAAATTGAAATATAATAATAATAACAAGAGATGTAAAGTCTCTAAAAGTCACAACATTTATAAGTAATAATTTATAGAGAAGTAAGGTTTCTCTCCGAATAGGTATATAATAATAACATTATATAATGCACGTTTGGAGATGTACAAGGTCTCCAAGCGTAAATTATCGTAATTGAATGTCATGACTTTAACAAACTAATAATTAAATCCTAAATTACTCCCACGGTGTTTTATCATTCATGTAGTCTTGTGTACTATAATAAGCTTTAGATATAAGTTTACGCTTTACAAAATTCTTAAATTTGTTGACTGAAAATTCAGTAACATTTACTGGAAGTTTATTATAAAATCTTACACAATTACCCATGAATGATTTCCTAATTTTATGGAGCCGAGTGGCGGGTACTGCGAGCTTATGTTTGTTTCTAGTATTAATATTATGTATGTCACAATTTTTCCTAAAATTGATAATATTTTTATGTACATACATAATATTCTCATAGATGTATTGAGAATACAATGTCATTATATTAATAACCTTAAACTTATCTCTAAGTGAGTCTCTAGGGCTCATTTTATATATCGCTCGAATAGCCCTCTTCTGCAGAACAAAAATAGTGTTAGTCTCTGAATTGGCAGCACTGCCCCATAATAAAATGCCATACGACATAATGCTATGAAAATAACTAAAATATACTAACCGAGCTGTATCGACGTCAGTTAATTGACGGATCTTGCTCACTGCAAAAGCTGCAGAACTCAGTTTATTCGAGAGATTAGATATGTGAGGACCCCACTGAAGCTTAGAGTCTAGTGTTATACCAAGAAAGACTGTACTTTCAACTATTTCCAATTCCTCACCTTTCACAAATATACTAGCCTGTTGATGTTTTACGTTACTTGTAACAAATTTAATACATTTAGTTTTTTTCTCATTCAACATTAAGTTATTCATATTAAACCAGTTTACTACTTTCGAAATAGCATTGTTTACATCATTCCAAGCTTGTTGCTGTCGTTTGACTTTAAAAATAAGTGAGGTGTCGTCAGCAAACAATACTATGTCATGGTGGGTCTCTATGAGATGTGGCAAGTCATTTATGTAGATAAGGAAAAGGAAAGGCCCCAATATAGATCCCTGTGGTACACCCGTGGAGACCAATGACCCCGGCGATCGCTGTCCATTCACATCAACCCTTTGTATTCTACCGCGTAAATAAGATTCCAGTAAATTTAACGCTGATCCTTTAACTCCATAATGGTCTAGCTTCCTGATCAATGTTTCATGACAAACGCAGTCGAAGGCCTTGGACAAATCACAGAAGATACCTAAAGCATCTCGTGATTCCTCCCAGGCATCAAATATTTGTTTAATTAATTCGACACCAGCGTCGGATGTTGAGCGCCCCCGAGTAAAACCAAATTGCTTGTTATGCATTAAATTGTTTACGTTAAAGTGCTTAATTAATTGCGATAAAACTATTTTTTCAAAGATTTTGCTGAACGTTGGTAGCACAGATATAGGTCTAAAATTAGTGGGGTCAGAAGTGCTACCGGATTTGAATAAAGGTGTTACTTTACTATGTTTCATAAGATCAGGAAACTCACCACAATCAACACATTGATTAAATATTACTACCAATTCAGGTGCTACGACTTCAATAAGGGATTTGACGACATGAACAGAGACTCCCCAGAGGTCAGAAGTTTTTTTGACATTGATGGATTTAAATGCCTTTATTACATCTGAGATTTGAATATGTTCAAAATTAAAGTCGTTACTACACATAGGGACGTTATCTCTTAATAATATAGTGGCAGCCGTGGGTGATGAATTTAAACCCGTAGTTATGGAGACTGGTATATCGGTGAAAAAGTGCTCAAATTCTGTTGCTACTTCTAAACTTGACTCTATAATTTTGCCATTAATTTTTAATTTAGGATCGTGGGATCTATGCTTTGATCGACCAGTCTCCGCATTAATCACTTTCCAGGTTGATTTAATGATGTCGGAACTATTTTTAATTTTTTGGGACAAATAATCGCGCTTAGCTTTATTACAATCAATCTTAAATTTCTTAGAATATTGTTTGACGTGTTCTTTAAATTCATCACTCGTATTAAACCGCCGTTCCTCATACAATGCATACAGTGCTCGTCTACGTTCATACAAGTCCGCAGTTGCCCACTCACTAAAAGCAGATGCACCACCAACCACAATCTTTTTGGAAGTGAATATTTTGCTGTAATGTTTCATAAAAATGTGAAAGAATGAATTATACATGTCATTGGAGTTAATGTTGGAAGACAGAGTAGGTAGCGTCTGCACTAAACTTTCTTTCATTCGTTCAACACGGCTTGTGGTTACTGGCACAAAAGTAATTTGTTTTCTAATGTTATCTTTCCTGATGGTCTCAAACGTTATTAATTGACCTAAATGATCTGACTCTAAATTACTGATTACTTTTTTATTAACAGGAAAAATATCAGTAAAAATGTTATCAATACAAGTCGCACTAGTTGCACTGATACGAGTAGGCTCCATAAAAATGTGGTTGAGTTTAGAAGACTTAAATAGATTCAACAATCTTGTACTTGTTGTTGAATTTTCTAAAAGGTTTACATTAAAGTCGCCGCATATAAGTAACTTCTTACCGCAAACTGATATTTTATGAAGCACAGATTCCGTTACACTTTCAAATTGCTCAAAATTACTTAAAGGCGGCCTGTACACACACACAACAATAAATTTATCTAATTCAATAGCACTCAATTCTATAGTCCGTTCAACAGACAGAGAAACAATGTCCTTACGTTCCTTAAATTTTAATTGTTTATTTAAAATAATTAATGACCCACCATGTATGGAACTAAGTCTGTTAAACGAACTAGCCACCTGGTGATTATTAAACTGAGGCACCACTTCATTACTTTTTAACCAATGTTCAGTTATACATAGAATATCAATATTAAATTCATTTAAAAAAAGTTCAATCTGCAAATCTTTTCCTCTAATACACTGAATATTTTGATGAACCAGGTGGATGAGTTTTCTATTATTATTACAATTTTCAATTAATCTATTAGAGACTAATTTGCCAGAGATATGGCACTCTTTTGTCTTATCATTTAATTTAAATTATTGGTTAAAATTGGAACCAATTCCGAGTTCATAATTGATTGCTCAATAGGAGCACAGTTATTTGCCAAATTTTTGGCAGATATATCAAAACAATAGGATAGCGACAGAGCTATTTGTCTCTTACAATAATTAGAAAGGTAAAACTTACCTTTAGTCATAGAAATAATAGGAAAATAATACTTATTCTTATTAACATAATTGTTAATGTCAATTAGCCTAAACTTATTACTATAATTATATGTACACAGCTTGTACATGGTCAGATTTAAATTATATCTAGTATCATTTTCTGTCTTTGACATTTCATTACAGTATGGAAATGTAAACATGATAATCTCTTTAACTTTAAGAGTATTTAATTCTTCAAAGAATTTCATTAGACAATTTTTGTTCAAAACTCCTCGGCTCCCTACAAGAATGAGCAGGGTACTTTGTAAATTTAAATTACTGTCATCTAAAATTTGACGCAAAATATCATTCAAAGAAGCTGAAGGCAAACAATTGTTGAAAATGCGGGGTCCCTTTAAATACCTGTTCAAAAATGAGCCCATGTTTCTTCCAAATTCATCACAATACATAACTACATTATGTTCATTATGTTCAGATATATGTAATTGTGTATTGTAGATAGAATTATTACTACTTACATCTAATGGTAAACTGGTACACAGATCAGGTTTAATTAAACTCATTGACAAGCGACCACTCTGTTGTTTACACAAACATGACTGGCCGAGTGTGAATATCAAATCATTCATTGCCAAAGTATATTCATTTATCACTTTCTTGGAACTATTATTCAAACTTTCTAATGATTTTATCGAATCCTCTAAACTTTCAATTTTTGATTTTAGCAACTGTGTATCAGTTTCATATTGTGATTTACTACTTAATAATAGAGCAGAATATGCATTTAACCTATCCACTAAATTCACATTAATTTTGCAAAATTGCAATTTTTTGAAAAACAAATTATTTTGTTTTGTTAACTTATTATTTCTTTCTATTATTTTCTTAATCTTAATATATTTCTTTACTTTCTTACGACTACACTTCACTATCCTAGGAGTTGGGGAATCAGCTGCAGTAGTAGCAATTAACTTTGGGTCGGGCTCGACCAGTTCTTCGAACAGACTGTGTGTGTGGGCCGCTGAGATATTGTTCTGGGCCTCTTGTAGCACGTTGATTTGTTCATGGGCGTCATGCAGAGCTCTCTTCAATGAGCTGATATCATTCAAGGCTTGCTCATATGTAGCCGAGCACTCAGTGAACTTGTCAACTGTCTCTTGTAGCTGTACCCGCTGTGAGTTTACATCATTATATGCTATTTCTAGAGTACATAGCTCTTTCTTAAACTTATCTTTACTATCAAGGGCTGACAACAATTCCCTCTCACACTCTTCCCTTTCATTGAGCAATTGAGTATTCAACTCCTTGCAAGTTTTCAATTCAATCAAGGTAAGCTGGAGCTTGTCTAAAGTTTCCTGCTGGCGAGCTGCAGCGGCTGTGGCTCTGCGAGTCAGCATTATTAATATTTAATAGGAAAAAACAACTTGAAAGGAAAAACAAGACAAGGAATCGCCTACTCAAGCCGAGTGATAGCTACTTACAGTATACACATGAAATAATGACGTCTCACTTTGCCTTTATGAATTCGCAATGAAAGTTCTCTTATTTTACTAAATTAAAACGAAATTGGCGTAAATTACCGAGTAAAATAAAGAGATAAGACAAAAAAACTAACACAGATTTCAAATTTATAACCTGTGACGGTTACAGATTCGAGTTAATGCAAGACACTAGCAAACGTCACTAAACCACTTCACTTTTTATATTTACATTAAATGTACGACTTAAACTATTAAATTCACACTTAAAGGGCTTAATTTAACATTAATTATGATTAAATATGTAATAATTATAAGGGACCCGGCAAAATCAGCTGCTCATTCTTTGACAGCTCAGAGGCGGTTTTCCTCTAATGCTTTTCCTCTAATGCTTTTCCTTGAATGGTTTTCCTATAATGCTAAGGTAATATTACAAAATGGCGTGACAAATTTCTAACTTCTTATTTCATGCGCCTAGTTTTCATCGGCTAATACTGATACTTAAACTTGCAAAACTTGGTGCAGATGAAAGTCTCTCGCTGAATTTGTGTAAAACTCTCTTAAAATAAGAGCGCCCGCTTGAAATGTAATATTTAATAAAATATTAACCAAATATAAAAATATAAAAAAAATAAATTATTGTGTTTATATGTTTAAGCCATTTGTTTCACTCATAATATAGGGGTGTCCGGTGGCAGATTTCTGTTTTCAAAGTCAATTATAAAATTTTAAAAAAAACTTTGGTTTTGATATTTGGCAGGAATACATTACTGAATATTGCGGATTTTGTTTTCAATATGTCTCAATGGTCAAAATACTACCGTTCTTATGCAATTGAAGCGTTTTTTAAAGCTAATGATTCGTTAGTTATTGCACGCCGACAATTTTGTTTACATTTCAATTTTCGCCGTATAAGTAACGGCACGAGTGTAAATTTGATTCGATCATGGGTGCAAAAGTTTCGAAAAACTGCTTCAGCACAAAACATCCCGAGATCAGGCCCAAACCGACACACAAGGACGCCAGAAAACATCTTGAGTGTTCAACGGAGTTTGCAAGAAATGGCCGTATTTTTTTGAAAATTCAAGTTGTCAGGCAGTTAATGTGAATAGTGACAACTATAGACAGATGATAGTGGATTAATTTTTGCCTAATTTGCAAGAACATCCATCTTGTTCATCACACACGTGGTTTCAGCAGGATGGTGCTACACCCCACATGGCCACAGTGTCAATGAATGTTCTTCGCGAGTATTTCCCTAGAAAATTACTAAGCCGTTTTGGAGACATCCCGTGGCCGCCAAGATCGCCTGATTTGACCCCTATGGATTTTTTCCTATGGGGGTATCTCAAAAGCAAAGATTATAATAATAACCCACGGTCTATAGGTGATTTAAAAAAATATATCATTAGTGAAATCAGCAACATTTCGCAGGATATGCTGCGGCGAGTGATACAAAACGCGAGGCTCTGTTTCGAGGAGTGTGCACGTGTAGAAGGACGACATTTAGACGATATTATTTTTAAATAATTAAATCCGCATTTGTTACCTATGTTTTGAGATATTAATAAAGTTTCTAGCTTAAGCCGTTATTTTTTTATTTTAAGTTAAAATTAGAAATCTGCCGTCGGACACCCTGTATATTAAAAAGTATGGGTTATTCCCACCTGTTACCACCAACTTGACACCAGTGGTAACAACTGGGAATTTTTTTCCCACCTGTTACCACCAGAGTACTTGGTGGTAACTACTGAGAAAAAGAATTCCCAGTAGTTACCACCAATCACTTTAGTGGTAACTACTGGGAAAAAGAATTCCCAGTAGTTACCACCAATCACTTGAGTGGTAACTACTGGGAAAAATAAATCCCAGTTGTTACCACCAAGTACTTTACTAGTAATGTGCTTGTTTTTAATAGAATATACACAAAATACTTTGCCAGTTATTAATAATGAGCTAATTTTATGAATATTACTTTATTTATAAAATATCTTATTAACCATCGAATTTCACTAAAAAATTAATACATTCTGAAAATATTTTTTAAACTTTTTTTTAAATTTGTTGTCAGTATTACCTACTCTGAATCTGAACCAAAAATATTAAGAACTATTAAAAACACGTGTGGCAGGGCGGCAGGCGGTGCTTCAAACGATAAGGATATTTTCCCATTGTTATAATTCTTTCTCAGAACTAAATAGCACTCAGTTGTTTTGTTTAATTTCGAAGTACCTAGTCGGTTCCTTAGACATTGTATTTACACAATAGGTATATTTATGTGCCCATAGCTGTTTTAAATATTCTTATTCTTTTAACATTGAATTTGGCGTATTATTTTGTACCTAGTATCAAATGAAAACCAAAAATGAAAGTTACCAGTATTTGACACTCTTTAAAGGTATGTTTTGTTTCTTGATTTGTCAAAAAAGTAGGTACTGTCTAAAAAATATAGTAATTTAAACACTTAAACCGACAGCGCAAGAAAAAAGGTGTTTTCAGGGTAAGTAATATTGAGGAAGAAAATTATGATAATCGGTTGTAGGTATAGAACTCGGCTGCAAAACTGCGTTCCCACATTATGAATGAATTCATTCATAAAGTGGTAACGCACTTATACAGCCGTTAGTACATACATTTTTAAAACGATATTTTGTAGTAAACCCACACAAATAGACCAGATGGATGTTTACGTTTTACATAATTCATAACCTCCGTATAATAAAACTGTCCCTCGCCCTCTTTTAATATAATTTAATGTGTCCATAGTTGCACTTATTTCTTACACGCTTGTAAGTGAACTGACTTGATTATCACAGGTAAAAAAGGATGACGGGTGACCGGCTCGTAGAAGGGATAACTTTCATTTTTCATCGTGTTGTTTTAACTGATTACGAATCTCAATCCTTTTTTTAAGATTATTACAAGTTTATAACTACTACAAGGTTTTAGGTACTTACACGAAAAATGAAATATTGAAATATTCTTGTTTTGAATAAAAAAACAGTGTAATTCGTCTTTATTTGTAGTAAAACATTTTATAATAATTATAGTCTCTGGAAATTGTTACCATTGTATAACAGAATTTATGGCTACTAGGTAAAGGTATCCTATTGCAATAGGACTAAATATTAATTTAGTGGTAACTACTGGGAATTCAAATTCCCATCTCTTACCACTAAACTAATTGGTGGTAACTACTGGGAATTTATTTTCCCAGTAGTTACCACCAATTAGTTTGGTGGTAACAGTTGGGAATTTTATTTCCCAGTTGTTCCCAGTGGTAACAGGTGGGAAAAAATTCCCAGTTGTTACCACTGGTGTCAAGTTGGTGGTAACAGGTGGGAATAACCCAAAAGTATAGGACGATTTGTTACAGAGAATATATTCATAAAAGTACAAAAACAAGCCAAAAAATAGTTCGCTACAATAATTTCACAAAATATTAAGCAGTAAAAATGGCGTCTAGTTAAACTTGTCTAGAAAAATGATTTCTTTAAAACAAACTTTCTGAAAAATAATCTGTAGTATAGCTCTAGTAAATGACAAGACTATTTTTACTTGTTGCAAACCAAACTTCCTAGTCGAGGAATAAACTGGTTTATGAGTGGTTTAAAATTACCTATAAACTGCCATTTTTGTATACTGTTTTAACTTCTCACAGTATTTCTAGACATCAATCAGAGAACTGGCATTTTGAGTGCGTTGTGTATCATTTTGGATGGATTAATGCAGAACGAATTCAAGATGTTACCTTCTTAAAGAAATTTGTTTTTTATTTGTTGACAATATGAAATAATGTAATGGTATAATCGCAACTTCGCGCCGCCGGCGTGCGCGCGTGCGGAGTAGTCGCGAGACGCACGTCTTGACATGTTGAATTGTTTGGTGTATCCACGGTTCACGCGGCCGATTTGTAGCAGTTTTAACGTATTATGTTTAGTTTTATCAGTGTATTTGAAGAGGGCGGAAAGTTTATTTTTTGTGGATCGTATTAAATTAGGTAGATATATCTAAATTATCATATTCGTACCTATCTGTATAAAGTTTCCCCGATTTCTAAGAATGAACATTTGACACGCATTGTTTATTTATTTATAGGTAGATGGAACCATTTCGTAATAAAAATTATAGTCTAATCTTTTTTTATTATTTTAATAATCTTACCCGCTTAATTCATGAGTCGCAAATCAGAATCGGAACTGACTCTCCGACGAAAGCCACCAGATCTTTTAATTTGTTTTACTGTCTCCATTGCATAAAGCCAGCTGATCTAGTAAAATTGCACTTATTTACATTATCTTTAAGCAAATAAACACTGGAACCACTATTTCACTAACATATTATTAGACTTACTGAAAGATATCTACAAAAGTAGTTTATGTAGACTTTAGTCTTTTTATAAACAAACATAAGAGTACCACTAGCTAATACGGAATATCTGTAGAAAGTTAAATCTTAACATTTACCATCTTATCTAATAAAATACTGGAAAATAGGTACCTTTAGGCTTTATTAACTATTTATAGAACAATATGTCCTAAGATAATCGTCATACCTAGAAATGTACTTAAAATACGTGTTCTACGTGTATAGATCAAATCATCTAAAAAAAATCAAATATGAGAAAAGATACACTATAAGGATACTTTTTCTTCATAGAAACCATATATAGAAAGCCCTTATCTAAAAATAAACTGCGAATAGACTATCAATAGATAAATTCCTTTTAAGCCTTCAGGCCCATGTTACTTGGGTAGGTACCCATTTAATCAATTATCTCTAATTTTGATCAAAAGAACCGGCTAATTATGAGTCCATTTGACTTTAATTACCTACCTGGCATAACTATAAAAGGGTCCATTTAAAAAAAATACTTAAGGACTTCAATGAAAGCAAAATTTAACGTCGCAATTGAGAACTATCATTCATTGCCTACATTGTAATGACTCCTTTACTATGATGAAGGTATGTTTTAGTACATTGTGTATTAAGGGCGGTAGGTAAATAAGAAATTGTGAACGAGTGTGAAAGTAAATTTACTTCACACGAGTTCATAATTCTTGTACCGCCCGTGGCACACACAATGTTTTTCATCACACCTGTTAGGCAAAGTGTATAAAACAATATATTTTCACAAAACTACTCTAAAATAGTCTAAATCTTTTCTCAAAATCAGTAATCAGGCGCTGCGCTAGTGCGACGTAATGTATGAAAATCCTTGATTGCCCTAGGGTGTAATGACGCATCTACGGCGCGCATCGCCGCATTCGCGCACTTACCGAACAGGTATGATGAAAAATATTTTAGGTTAATCGAGTGCCCATAACTTTACTATATCCTTTGTTTTTCTAAACAAGGCGATTTCCGTATGCACCGGGCCAGTGGAGAATTCAGTGAATCAGCGGTCGATCAGCGAACAAAAGCGCCTCTACCTCCGGGTGACGTCAGCGAACTGGTTCCACACGGTACCGATAAAATGTGCACAAATCATTAGAGTATCATCAAAATTTGATGTACAGTCAGTGGCATAAATATATACACAATTTTAGACCTTATGATCCAGGCATAAGTAAAAAAGTGTAGGTATACATATTTTTACCCTTGACTGTACCTCAAAATATGTTGCTCAATAGTACGGTAGGTAAGTGAAGGATTACAATCTAGCGGTTGTTACAAGCCCGACGCCGAAAGCGGGAACCCTTTAAATAAATGACTCGAATTCGTATTCCTTTCGCCGTCACACAATGTTTTTTATCATACTTGTGAGGAAATAATTAACCCATAAGGCATAAAACATTTATTTATTAAAATTAAAAGTATTGTACAGTTTCTGTTGTTACTACAGATTGATAACCATACTTTTTCTGGTAATTTAAACGATTGAGATAAATTCGTATTGTAGTACCTATTAAAAACTTGTTTCATTCCATCTTAAACATTGGGCATTTGTTCTTCAATTTTACTACGTTAGAAAAGTTTTTTAATAAACAAAGAACCTTGCACGAAATGTCCGGAAAAAGCCGTTCGGTCGATTAAGCTGAAATTTTGCGAAAATGTAGCCTATAAACTCTGACCATGTGTACAAAGTTTGAACATTAACTAATAACTAGATTTTAAAATATAACGATTTTAATTTCAACAAAAAATTAAGTAACTAAGTATGACGCACACATGCACTTATTACGTTTTCCTAAGGTTGATTATATTACGATATTAAACTGTTATATTTATAATTAACTGATGTACTACTTTTTCTAAGGCTATCTGAATACTGTTAACGAAGTTGCATAACTATATAATGGTAAATGTACGGAAACGGTTATCGTACGACAACGGTAATCATGAGGCTTCATTATTATTTTCACTTATATATGAAAATAGCTAGACTAGAGCAAAGTCGAACATTCACAGCCAAGGTGACACTACAGTCTATGTTTTATCCCTGATTAATAGCAAAATAGTATGTGATCGTCTTCCGATCCCGATCTGATATCTTCCGGATCTGCGATACCATCATTATTTTGATCACATAGTTTTTTCTACCCTACCCCTCATTCAAACCGTGTTAAAAGTGCAAGTGGTGTAAATGTTTTAAAACAGCACGGCAATAATAAGCAAAAGGAGTGGAAAGAAGTCAACATGTATTATTTTTGGAAACGATACAC
>JALPQI010013990.1:0-26624 GCA_025490895.1 Thaumatotibia leucotreta
CTAAGCATCCTGAGATCGAAATTATGGAAAGAGTGCGCTATCTTTATTTCCTTCATTTTTGATCCCCGCGTCCCTCAATGTGGATCTAAGGTAATTTTTGTGAAATTGGCCGTTATAGTGGTTTTTCTCAGTTTTGATCATAGTGCGCTGAAAATTGGAATCTGATGCCTGCACATCTCCGTTAACAATGACTTGAGGGAAAATTCTGACAACAAGGAATATAGGAATACGTGGAGGATGAAGGAACAATATGGGTTCAACAAAATTTTTTTTTTTTGGCGGGTTATGGCTTATTTATGCGACACAAAATAAAATCAAAATTCCTTTTTTACGAAAAAAAAATGTTTGTTCGATTTTCCATAGTCTTCATTCAAAGTTACTGCATTCAGATAAACAAAATATTGCTGATTTTTCTTCTGTATAATGGACTCGTGTTTACTCTTTTACAGGATTTCAGTTACCAAAAACATACAAGATCAAGCCAAGTAAGAACATCAGTGAACAAAGTTCTTCATAAAATAGGCTTTTTGCGCGTTGCTGCTGATTTTTAATGATTCTCATCACGCCTCCGCCTAAAAAGTCTTCTTTATGAGAACGGACTCCGAGGCCGCTAATGGACCCTACTGGACACCGGGTCCCTGGGAGAAGCCTACTGGATATACATAATTATACCCACAAATAATATCTTCTGCCTTATGTTATGTTGCCTGCCACAATCAGATGAATAATTTCAGTCACGTTGACACTGATTTATCAAAAGTAATCGTAATGACTGGATAATACGAACCAAGCCAAGCGTCTCGATATATGTACATATAAAGCAGTCTATCACGATCGCCCTGACTCTAGTACTACAGTAGGTAGCCGTACTAGTACGGTCAAACTGTACATCATTTTACCCTAACTTCGCAAATCAAATAGTATCGCTGCATTTTTGGTATGTTGCTAAGACACCATAGGATAGCATAAAACCACAATTTGCAAGCAAAAAAAAGTTGCGCTGGCTGCGTAGTACTTACGTGAAAAACTGCGAAATTTACGGCAATTTTTTAGTTTCAGATTTTTATTAAGAAAATTTTGCTATTTTTGATATCATATTATAAAACCACAATTTGCTTGCAAATTGTAGTTTTATAGTGCCCTATGGTGTCTATACAACATATCAAAAATGCAGCAATATGCTTTGCGAGTTTAATGTAAAATATGACCGTACTATACTATGACTTTTCAAACATCGAATATACCTACGTTAGGTTACACTCGATACTGGTTTAATTTATGTCGATACCTACTTAAAGCATTCTATCCCGCTTGCTTGCACGTATTTATTGGAGCGAGCACGAAGGCCTGCTTTACGTACCTATCGAGTAAACCTAACGTATCCGATACTTGCCACCAAGTCAGAAATTAATAGTGTCATCTTAGATTGCTATTTATATGTATTTCAGTGTTCTGTTATCTTAATCTTTCTGCAGAGGACCTAATAATATTATATATTTTATCGTAGTTTAAGATTTAATTGAGCGGAACGCAACGGCAACAAACTGTCTCACAGTTTGGCGAAAATTTAATTTAAGGTACAATGTATCTTTTTTTTCTGTTTTTCTAATTTAAATAGATAAAAAAATATAAGTCATGTTACGGCTACGGGAATCTTTAACGAGTAACATTAATCATTATGTTCATAATATACTTATGTTCGCATTTGCTTGATACGTAGTTTATCGCACTCGCTCCAACAGGTAGATACACCAGTGTGAGCAGGATAGACTGCTTTACGTATCGATGGAGTAAACGCCAACGTGAACCTTAGTTGCCAACTCGTGGTCATGGTACGGCTGAACAGAACCCTTTGCATACGAGTAGTTGAATGTGTGTAAGAAATCGATTACACGCTAATTCTGGCGTCAGTTTAGTCCATCATTGCTACTGTCTCTTGATCATTATATAATATGTGTTTTGTTCCATTTACTACTTGTGATGCAATTAGCCATTTAACTAATTGATTATTAGTTATAACGTAATGTTTCTGCTCTCTTCATGATTACATTACATAATTGTATTCCGATTGTGTCACTTTTCATTTAGTACAGGAGCCTGCCGCGAGCTGCGGGCTGGGCGCTGCCTCTCTCTCTCTCTCTCTCTCATGCTGAACGAATCAAACGTAAGTGTGACAGGAAGGCAGCACGTCGATCGAAGCCTTCAGTTAGCCGTACTTACCATGAGTGGGAAAGTAAAGGATACGTTGGGTTTTACTCGACATGTAATGCATTCTCTGAGTTGGGCAAAAATTATCTTTTTACAAATAACCGGATCGATAACTAAATGATCTTTTATTTCAATTACTAAATAATCCTTCATTTGTTACTTTGAATTTGTCTAGATGAATGAACTTTTATCTTAATAAATTATAGGACGTGTTGGCGATGCGCTCATTATACTTACCTTTTACCTATCTTATAAATAATTATATCTATACGTACTTAGTTATACTTAAATATGTAATTAATTGCTATGCAAATAATGTACCTTTTTGTTTAGCTTGAGGTTCAATTTAAGTTGCGTTATTGGCAATGAAATACGTTGCTATGCACCGGCCGGCAGTCCTCTGCTGCTAGCCGCGCGCCTATGCGCACTCTCGCTGTGACAATTTGTTTTTTGTGTGTATTCCCAAATACATATTTCTATTGAAACCTTGCTTTTCTTGGAGTGAACCCCATACAACCAACAGGACGTTTGAATTAATAGATGAATTTACTTAAGTTCACTTCATGAGCAATGTCCATGGACCTATACCTAAACTGGACTGAGTACTGCGACAATAAAGTGTGACCGACAGAGAAAGCATATTAGAGAATTGCATCTCGTTTTAATTACGGTGACCATGCTGACATTACGATCTATGAGAGTTGACACTTTTTTACTAATAAACTGTCTTTTGTTAAAGAATACTGTCTTGAGAAGTTTGTCTCAATCCTGCTTTGTTTAAAGTCATTGTGAAAACTCTAATCAAATTATTTATAAACTAAATATTTAGATGTGTGTTTTTATTTTTATCCCAAGTAGTGAGTTCCCGATTCTTTATTTCCCAAATCTCTTAGAAATGTAGTTCTCCCGTGTGGTGAGCCATACGTAGATTGAAAAACTTGGAGGCAATAGCCTTTATAATTTGGGTTTCATAATAATCATCTGTGAGTATGGATGTTCTAGTCTAGGGTATTCAGGCATTTGTGAAATTTGTGTATGTTTGGTAATTTATGAAAGTTTGAAGTTATATGTTGCATCGTTAAAACCACAAGATTATTTCTGATCGCGTCTTTGATTGCTTGGGTATAACTTAACACTCGTAATCTCAAACAGCAGCCATTTGAGCCGTGGACCGAGATGTTTCCATATAAATGCCCACTGCTAAATACTAAAATTGCAACCATATACGTAATCATACCGGCCCAAATCATAGCCACCCTAATGTGTTTTTTATACAGGTAACATGTGTAACTGAGACACCATCTTCTAGTTAGTTGCTCTCACTCGGACCATTTTCACTAGTCCCTTTTTATTACAGAGATATATCCGTCGTGCTCACTGATATTGTTCAATCAAAAATACACCTTACCTCAATCGCATTTTATGGTCTAGAGCATAAAAGTATTTTTTTTTTCTTAGGCTAAGGTAATCGGTCCAAACAGCCAATCAGTTAAAACTTTGCACAATTTTACTGAGCAATAAAATTGTGTAGCTAACAAAACTTGTCATTTATTATTATTTATATTAAGTACAATATTAGAATTATTAATTTTCTGTTATTAAATTTAGTAAATCACATTTCATAAATATCGATTATCGTTCAAAAATGCTCCGAATTGTTTGACTTGGCAGAAAACCGAGCAACTGAAACTCTGATCACAGGTTGAAAATTAAAAAAAATAATAAAAAAATGAGTTGGCGGGTATTGGTTCTTTCGCTTTATGACAACTCTGTTGTGTAAATTGCAGTGAAAATGTGTTTGTGTTTTACTTTCCTCGCAAACGAAGTGAAAAGCAGAGTGTACAACATTAAAAAAAATTAGACGAGGGTAAAAATGGACATTTATGCCCATAAATGTCCATTTTTACCCTCGTCTAATTTTTTCGAAAAATTTACTCGGTTAAAAATGGGTCACTTTATGCCCTTGCTGTACAATCTACTATTACTTTTGGGTGTCTAAGTATTATAAATAGACCCCGGATTGTGGTCGCGGTGACGTTACAATAGGGTGATTTGGGGAGTAAATGGAACGGTCGAACAAAATGATACATAAATTATAAGAGAAGTTCCAATTCGTCAGATTCGGATGAATTATGATGGTATTCTAAACATTTATTAAGCTATTTATACATTTTCCTAAAAAAAGATTACCCATTGTACATTTTATTTTTTACTTTCCTCTTTTAAATAACATTGAGATATAGTTCGGGAAATATTATTTGACAGACTCTTATCTTACTTACGACCTTTTGTTTTGCATCATTAACAATAGAAAAGTGCTCGACTGCTGATTGTCTAGTAAGTGTTAACGCATAACATAAGGTCATAATAAGTGAGATAACAGTCGGTCAAATAATATTTCCCGAACTATACGAAATATCAAGACTTTTCGGTCCGCTGTGTTGTTTCAAGCACGTCCCGCACTTTACAACTCGCTTTTGTTCGATATTTACCAAAAGATTTTAGTAGAGATAGCAAACGTTCAATTCATATTTCCGATAAGTAACATTTCTCCCTGGTTTTCAATATTGTCCACTGTGATATTACATAGTTCTCCGCTCCTAAGTGCATCACCTAGAATGAGTGCAATCTGTAATAAATCCAAACATTTTTTTACTAATATAATAATATTTCAGCCTATATAATGTCCCACTGCTGGGCACAGGCCTCCTCTCATATATGAGAGGGATTGGGCTATAGTCCCCACGCTGGCCCTAAGCGGGTTGGGAACTTCACTTACACCTTTGAATTTCTTCGCGGGTGTATGCAGGTTTCCTCACGATGTTTTCCTTCACCGAAAGCTAATGGTAAATATCATCTGATATTCCGTACATAAGTTTCGGAAAAACTCATTGGTACGAGCCAGGATTTGAACCCACGACCTCCGGATTGAAAGTCAAACGTCTAAACCACTGAGCCACCACCACTTTTGTTGAGTGCACTAAAATAGTTGAGTCAAATGATTAGCTTAATTAGTTTGCTTATCTAATGAGCTCTCTAACGAGATTTTTTTTGCAAGGATAGGACCGATAACAAACGTATAGTTCCAGAAATATCACGTACGCCCGTATTCGTCTGTTTGGAATTTTAAAATGGCCGCCATTTAATAATCGTTGGCTCAAAAAAAAATTGTATGGTAATTTATCGAAAAAATTGATTGTAGTTTAAGCCCTTAAAAGCTCCGACACCGCTAACCAAACACCCTGTATATATATATATATTATAATATAACTGTATGTTTTTAATGTGACAATAATGATCTATGCTTAACTAAGTTTTCAAGCTAGAATTTTGGAATGGATCTATGTCAAGAAGATGGTTATTATAATAGCTTGGAACTCATCTGAAAAAATAATGCCGTGCCGGGCATAATTTTTGCAAGAAAAACTGTTGTGAAATAGAGATCTAGGACGTGAAGTGAAGGCTTATGCGGACAATTGAAATAAATTAAATTTAATAGATTAGGGCAATTGATGACGCCTTTAAGAATTTTAAACAAAAACATGACATCGAAGTATTTTCTACGATTTAGAAGGAAAGGAACACAAAAATTAGTAGCCACCAATGCGGAATCTTCGAAATATTTCCCTGTTCTGTAATCTGTAACGATATAACGATTTAAGGAAAATGTTTTGTTTCCTTTCTAAACGGTAAATATGTAATTGATATTGCGGTGACCAGATAATACAGTAAAATTCAAGAATGCTCCTAACAAAAGAATAAAAAAGTAACTTGTAGGTATTCGGTCTCTTGAACGGTTGTCCAACGCGTAGAAGCATCCCTAACTTTTTGTAGGCGGGCATTTTTCCGAGAAGAGATCCAAAAACTTATTTTTCTGAAACAGGTAAATTTTATGTTTTTCCTGCTCAGAGTCACGAGCTCTTTCGATCCTACTAGAAGAAAAAAAGTGTCCAAACTTTTTGTTTCTATTACCCGTAACCGTTTTTCAAACACTTTGTACAGCGGTTACAAAGTGGAGAGCATGTAAAATGTATGAAAAATGTGGGACCATTTTTTTCTTGTACTTTTTTTCTCCTAGATTGAAAAAACTCGTTATTCTGAGTAGGAAGAACATTAAATTTACCTACCTTAAAAAAATTTTTTTTTTGATCTCTTCTCGCGAAAATGCCCAGGCACGTTTACACAAGTTATCAATATGCTCATTAAAATTCAGCTGTGAGTCAAAGGTAACACCTAAATCCCGTATAGAAATAAAATATTTTAAAATAAAAATAACACCGCCTTCAAAAATTCGCCAGAACTAAAAACTTAAAAATAATTTTATTTCCTACTTCTTAGGATTTCCTACCCAAACCTTTAAGCCTTTTACCCTATTCATTGAAATAAAATATTATGGCTAGGTATCCTACAGATTTCTTAGAAGTCGGTGCCAAGCCAAATATGTTCACTTCGCGAGTATTATGTATTTGGTAGAAGAGAATAGAAGATAGAAGATAGTAGAGAATAGAAGTGTATTGGTAACTTACTGTCACTCCGGTTATGCTTTCATGAAAATGACTGAGGCAGACCATTCTGTTGATAAAAGCATAATCGGAGTGACAGTAAGTTACAAAGCTCTATCTAATATAGGTATACCTATGAACGTATTTGGCTTGGCACCGACTTCTAAGAAATCTGTAGGATACCTAGCCATAATATTTTATTTCAATGAATAGGGTAAAAGGCTTAAAGGTTTGGGTAGGAAATCCTAAGAAGTAGGAAATAAAATTATTTTTAAGTTTTTAGTTCTGGCGAATTTTTGAAGGCGGTGGTATTTTTATTTTAAAATATTTTATTACTAAACGACTTTGCGTTTGACCACTTTTTAGAAAATGGAATCAAATATAATGAATATTAGATTATTTTACCTATTTGTCATGGTAGGTTAAACTTCACTTGGATATTTTGCTGTATAAAAAATAACCCTCACGCGTTGTTTAGCCTTTTTCTACCTATCTGTATGATGTGTTTTCATGTCCCTTAGGATATTTTACCTTTACGAGTATCTAAATGCAAATTTTAAGGCGGTTAGATAGAATTACATGACTGTGAAATCTGGGTTTTTGGCGTTAACTATCCATTTTTACCTACATATATTAATAAATAATAAACCATTAGTCGCTTATCCCTTTTTACACGACTGCCAAAAGGAGAGTATATGCGTTCAGCCCCTATGTATGTTTCATATTTTCTTTAAACGCGCAGATCTTAGCGACCACTTAACCGTTTTTAATATTGAAAGGTATCATTAGAATCCGCGTGACGTCGCGGGTAACATAAATATGAAAGAAACCTATCGAATTTGGTATCAAAATGAAGAGTTTCGAACAATTACGAATATGTACATAACTTATATAATTTATATATCTGTAACTTATTCAAGAAGAGCGAGATTCATTAAAATTCACTCAAAGCACAAAGAATAATATGTGATCCAAACGCTATGATTTGGGTATCAAATAAAAGCATTTTACATGCAGATTGTAAATACATATACAAGTTATATGTTTAAGTATAATAATTATATATTATGTATGAAGAGAAAACTCGAAATGTTCTACATCGCGGTATTGAAATTTTTCTTTGAAGTCTAAGCCGTGACAGAACTGTCAGCGCTGACACGGGGCTTAGTGTGTATGAAGCAGATACATTGTATATACGTGTTTGTGGTCCAGTAGTACAACGCACGGCTGCTACGCCGCGGTCGTGGGTTCCATCCCAGGCTTGTGCCGATGAGTTTTTCGAAAAACTTATGTATGGACATCATCATTTGATATCAGCACAAGTGCTTTACGGTAAAGGAAAACATCGTGAGGTAACCTGTTTGTGAGTTCCCAACAAGTATTGTGCCCGCGTCGGGACCACGCAAAATAGGCACGTTAGATGTCGATTTGCGAAAAATAGCCATAATACAATATTTACCAAAAATGGAAATAACATGTACCTACGTAGTTTGCGAGATAAGAGACATTTAACCACATGTTTATGCTTAGCACATGATTGGTAGGTACGTCTGTTTGTCACTGCGAGATAGATTTTCCATCTTTTACTAACTACGAGTATATGAATAAGAGAGGGATTTTGCAGCGACATACTGTCGCACTAATCATGTGCTAAGTGCCATGTACGTACCTCATTAATATCGGGGATTTCTAGATATGATTTGAATATCAGGCGAATGTAACTAACAATACCTACAATAACAACAGCAATTGTGCCCAAACAAAATTGCTAAAAAATAAATTGTATTTAGGCCCTATTTTGCCTTTACGGCCCTTCAGCTTCAGCTTTCGCATTTTCTCGAAACAAATTGTCGGGTCTGCAGCCCTGAGACTCATTTTAATGCTACACTTTTACATTGTATAGCGAAGAAGCGCTGGGCTCTGGTAGCTCGGCCTTCGGCTTCGTAAGCCGGCGCCCCTCTGGAGGACACTTCGGGCTATCAGTCCTACGCGGAGTGCGGTCTACAACTTTCGCAAATTGTGGAAACGATCGTCGGGCCTGCGGCTCTCCGATTCGTTTTTATATTACACTATTCCATCACGTGCCCTGATAACGCTGGGCTCTGGCTTCGATTGTTAATATAGTTTAGATTGACGGTTATACCGCGTAGACTCGCCCGTCGGGCCTCCAGTCCTCCGGCTCGCGCCGAAAGCAGCCCGATAGTAACGCTCCAAGTCTTCGGCTCTACGCGGAGCTGGGCTTATTTAGATGCTGAAGTAGTTGAAAAGGCCTGGTAGCTTATTTTTCTCGCAGCTCCATCTTCGGCCTTGCTTTAAATTTCTTCCAAGTGATATGCTAGGGTATTCTTAGTGATAGTCCGGGTTTCTGGCCCGGGCTTGTGTCTGGGCTCTGGTAGCTCGGCTTTCGGCTTAGCGAACCAGTGCCCCTCTGAGGGACGATTTGGACCTTCAGCCCTACGCGGAGCAGGGCCTACAGTCTTCGCAGGTTGTCAATACAATCGTCGAGCCTTCGGCTCTTCGATAAATTTTTATGTAACACTATTTCACCGCCTAGCGTGGTAGCGCTGGGCTCTGGTGGCTCGGCCTTTGGCCCCGATGAGCTGACGCGCTTCTGAGGGCCGCTTCCGGCCGTTGACTCAACGCGGAGCTCAGCTTTCGGTCTTCGTTAGAGTTTGAAGCGAACTGTCGGGCCTAAGACAGTTAACCCTTTGACCGCCACTGGCCGACAACTATGTACGCCAATGCAGTAGAAACTTAAGCGGGACGCCGTAAAGTTCAATTTTGTTTAAATAATCGCTTACGCATGGCGTCTGAAGCTCAGCATATTCCTTCGTCTGGCGGTCAAAAGGCTAAGAGGGGCGGTCGTACCGTGTGGTCTGTGGTACCCGTCGGGCCTTCGATCCTACGTGGATATCGGCTTATTTAGATGCTGGGGTGGTTGAAAAAGGATGGTAGCTCAATTGTCTCACAGCTCAGCCTTGAGCCTTGCTCTAAATTACTTGCTTGGGCCTTCGGAGTGATAGTCCGGGCCTCCGTGAGCTCTGCTTTCGTCCTCCCACCCTGAAGCTCGCCCTTCGGAAGTTCGGACTCGGCCTACGGCTTTGTCCAAAATACCTGGGATGGGAACTCATCCGGCCTCCGGAGCGAACTTCGGCCCTCCGTAGGGTCAGCCTTCGAAATTCTATCGAAATTTAGAGAATCTTAGAATACACTTTAAAAGGTTTCAAATAATTTAATTAATGAAAAAATAAAAAAAACACGACTGCCGTTTAAAAACGTATACTGAAACTACTGAAGAGTAAAAAATAATTTCTTTTTCAGGTTTACGAGTATTCTTGTGAGCGTATCTACATATAAGCGCTTGTCTTATTACTTACGATATTTTGTTTCGATTGCAGTCGGGGAACCTTTCATTACGGTAAATATAATAAGTATTATGAAGGTTCCCCGACTGCAATGGAAACAAAATATCGTAAGTAATAAGACAAGCGCCTATATGTAGATACGCTCACAAGAATAAACCTGAAAAAGGAATTATTTTTTACTCTTCAGTACGTTTTTAAACGGCAGTCGTGTTTTTTAATTTTTTTATTAATTAATTTAATTTATTACCTGAAATTACTTAAAAACACTACTGTCGCTTATCCTAACCTACTTGAATGCATTTGTCGTATAGAATGTAGTAAAAATAAAAATAAATTTAAGAAAAAGGTGGTTAGATAAATCATTTATTTTGTTTTTTAAGATGTTACGCGTTTAGTATGCATAAAATACATGTGTAAAGGTGGTTATGGTTATGCCCATCTGCAATTGATAACAAAATGTTGTTTAGTCATTACTTTAAGGTGCGTTTGATGCACCCCGATGTTGAAGGTATGTAGGTACTCAATTAGTGCCTTGGAACGCGTCGGCCAGATCACTCGGAGCTAACGCGTTCGTCCTACAATTGATGTAAGTACCTAGTAATAAAATTGACATAAATAATTACCTGTTTTGCCGAGTTTTATAATTATTTTTATAATTTTAATTCAATAAAATTTTACTTGTAGGTAAAGATGAAAAGACAAGGGCGTATTTTGGGGCTTGCACTAAACTACCAGTGCTTGATTCTGTACAAGTATTCGCCATGGTCACTTTATGTCAAAGTTAGATGCTAATTTTGAACAACGAAGTTTTTTTCTGTAGTTGAATTTAAGCCTTGCCTCTTTGACATAATGTGAAATGCTAAGTACTGCAGCGTCAAGCACTGGTAAGTATACTTTATTTTGCACTCAATAACGAGTTATTGATATTTATTTATTATTATTATTTATTTATTATATTATTTACTGTTGATTACGTATACTATTGTTGATTATACATGTTTAAGAACAAAAATTATGATCTCAAATGGATACACAAAGTTAAGTCTCAAAACTTAACGAATATAAGTACTATAACTTGCCTACTAGTACGGTCAAATCGTACATCATTTTACCTTAAACTCGCAAATCAAGTAGGTAGTATCGCTGCATTTTTGGTATGTTATTAAGACACCATAGGGCAGTATAAAACCACATTTTGCAAGCAAAAAAATGTTGTGCTAGCTGCGTAGTACGTGAAAAACTGCGAAATTTACGATCATTTTTTAGTTTCTGATTTTTATTAAAAAAACCTTATGTTTTTTGATATCATATGTTATAAAATGTTTAAAGATTAATAAATTTCCAACAAGTTGTGCTAACATGCATTACCTTAGGTCTTATAGTTTCAGAGATTCGAGACTTCCAAAAGTAGTCTTTTTTGTAAACATTTTCGGCTTAATATCTCCTCACCTAATTATATTACGAAAAACATGCAATAATAGCCTTATAGAACACTTAATATTCTTTAATTTAAGGGTAAAATCAGGTCAGTAAACTTTGTAATTGAAAATAAAACACGAAATTCAAAAGGCAGGAGGCCCGCTATCTAAGATTTTCATACAATTCGCAAGTCGTGTTGCAAAGCTGCAATTTTGGTATATTATATAGACCCTATAGGAATATACGAAAATGCATATTACAAGAAAAACAAAATAAAAATTTCGGCATAGGACGTACAAAACGGAAAAAAATTCGGATTTTTTTTAGTTTTGAACGTTTAACCAAAAAACTATTATCTTTTCGATACTAATTGCTATAAAACTTAGAAAGGATATTAAATTTGAAACGATTTGAGCTGCGTTGCATCACCGTAACTTTTATATATATTGAGATACGACATTCCAAAAAGTGCCCTTTAAACACAAAATTTTAGGTTACGTTAAAGTTATTCACTACATATTGGCAAAACGTTCGCACTAAGAAGAAAAAGTAATTGTAAATAATAACTACATTAAATTTGGAATAAGTTGAGCCGATAACAATTATTGAGAGTCCTATAGCTGGAGGTATACGAGGCTTCAAAACAGGCATTTTTTTTCTTAACTTAATGAAGGGCATATTTTAAATGTCGTATCTCAAAATCTATATAACTTACGGTAATGCAAGGTAGCTCAAATCCTTTCAAATTTAATATTCTTTCTAAGTTTTGTAGCAATTTGTATCAAAAAGATAATAGTTTTTTAATTAAACGTCAAAAACTAAAAGACGTCCAAAATTTTTTCAGTTTTTGAAGTCCTATGCCGAAATTATTTTTTTGTTTTTTCTTGTAATATGCATTTTCGTATATCCCTATAGGATCTACGAGTATATAATATACCAAAATTGCAGCTTTGCAACACGGCTTGTGATTTGTATGAAAAACTTAGATAGCGAGCCTCATGCCTTTTGAATTTCGTATTTTTATTTTCAATCACAAAGTTTGCTGACATGATTTTACCCTTAAATAAAAGAATATTAAATGCGCTATAAAATCATTATTGCATGTTTTTCGTAGCATAATTAGGTGAGGCGATATTAAGCCGAAAACATTAGCAAAACTCAAAATAAAGCTAGTTTACAAAAAATAGTACTTTTGGAAGTCTCGAATCTCTGAAACTATAAGACCTACGGTAATGTTTATTAGCTCAACTTGTTGGAAATTTATTAATCTTTAAACGTTTCTTAACATATAATGTCAAAAAACGTAAGGTTTTTAAATAAAAATCAGAAACTAAAAAATGATTGCAAGTTTCGCATCGCAGTTTTTCACGTGCTACACTACGTAGCTAGCACAACTTTTATTTGCTTGCAAAATGTGGTTCATAGTGCCCTATGGTGTCTAAACAACATACCAAAAATGCAGCTATACTGCATGCTTTGCGAGTTTAATGTAAAGTTTGACCGTACTATACCTTCTTTTTTAAATAAAACTACAGAAATACATTAAACGGTGTTTTATTATAACGTGTTACAGTTGCTGATTTCCAAGTTTTAACATTTGACAGTTTAGAAATTACCCATATATTATATATACCTATGACGTTAAAGCTATTGGAAAAATGTCAATCTTTAAACTGTCAAATGTCAAAACTTCGAATTCACAAACTGTAGTAAAATTGTACTACTCACATTTCCTTTAATTTAAATATTATCTGAACATGATCACTAAAAAATGTTTCTCAAAAAGTATTTGGATACTTTTTATTGATGATCCTATACTATTATTGCCCATTTATATATTTTTTGCGTAATATAGAATAAGCCGCTTATGCAATTAGATAATTTTAACTAGATCAGTTTGTTATGTAGGTACCTCTTGGGTGGACTATTTTACATGCATGTGTTTTTATAAAACATGTCGGTTAGATAAATTTACCTGAATGTATTTTGACAACAATTCTGCTTAAGCGACACTAATTCTTTAAATAGTACATAAATACGCTAAATAATAATACCATTACACAGAAGACAACATTTTGTTAATATTTAATGCTTCGTTTATTTGATTTGGCATGGTAACTAATATAAATATTTTTTTTCAAAAATCTTGGCAGTTTTTTGGCTCTCCTGTGAAGTAAGCACTATGTCGCTTATCCCATTTCTCCTTTCCAGCGTCGAGTTGAAAGTATTGGGTTTTGCTTACGATTAAAACTTATGACGAAACATTTATAATTAGTGTTTATATATGCATATGATTATCTAAACAATTTTGGGGAAAAAAGCTAAATCTTCCTGGAGCAAACGGCAAACCGCTTCCGAAGATAAGGCCCCATAGATTTTAGTGTCATCTGCGTTGACGATATGTTGTGAGCTATTACGGAAGCAGAGGGCCATGTCATTTACATAAAGGACAAAAAATAAGGGATCGAGGTGTAAACCCTGAGGCACCTCAGAGGAGACTGGCAGAAAACGCGATGTAAATCCTTTTTTAGCCACAGCTTGACTGCGATTAGATAAATATTATGATTTTATCCATCTAAGGTCACCGTGTATACCGAGTCCGAAAAGTTTCTTGATTAGGTTATTATGGTTAATTTCATCGAAATATTTCGAGAAATCGGTATACACGGCATCCACCTGCCTGCCAGAAGATATCGAATTAATAATAAAGCCTGAAAAAGAAATCAGGTTAGTGTCAACACTTCGACCTTGACAAAAACCATTTTGACTGAGTTGATAAAAAGTAGTTATAAATGGATTATGTATTGAAAAATTTATTTCAAAAATTTTAGCAAAAATATTTAATTTGTTACCAGATGAGCATCCCCGCTTTTGTAAATTGGCGTTATCAAAGCTTTTTTCCATACAGTGGAATAAATACCACACGAGAATGACTTTTTAAAAATCTTAGTTATAGGTACAGCGAATGGTGCATTCAGACCAAATGAGCATTCGCTATTCTATTCTCTCACTCTACGAAATTAGATCGTTACACAAAACGTGATTCGTTGATTTCGTAGAGTGGGGGGTAGAATAGCGAATGCTCGTTTGGTCTGAATGCACCCTAACTCTTTAGAGCACATAATAATTAAATAAGGATGTATCATATCTGTACCACTGCCCTTACTAATTTTAATACTTTTTAAAAGCCCAAAAACAGACTCCTGTGAAATATGCACGCTACTGAGATCAACCAGTGACTGTTCAGGTGCCGATAAGCGGTCAAGAGAGGGTGCAACACGAGGTTCAGGTACAAAAATGGAGTTGAAATAGTTGTTAAATAAATTCCTTCTAGTATTTCCATCTTTAGAAGTTTCATTAAGATAGGATAATTCATCAGGTATGAGATGGTGCCGCGGCGCCGCGCACCGCTCGTCCCGGCGCGACACGCCGAGCCCGCGCCGCGCTGCCACCAGCACTCCGCCACCAGCACTCCGCCGCCAGCACTCCGCCATCGCGCCCATCCCATCCCGGTCCCGTCTGAATACCTCATACCTATTATCAAAATATTCCGAACTAAAGAAGACAAATCATATCGTAATCAGAATTTATCTACATCCATATCATAAGTTGTCTACAATATGTTTAGCGGCGGTAAGCAAATAGCCTACTTTAAGAAATCTGTATCTGTGGGTGTATCATAATTTTTACTTTACGATATCGGCAACCGATATCTTAATCACAATTAAATTTCGAACATTCTGTTAAAAAGAAAAAACACACTTTAACTTCGATTATCGAATTAATCGATTTGTAATTTCATTCTATTAAAATTCATATTCCATACATTCTTCTAAATGTCGAATACTGAGAATCGATTTGAGAATCGATATCGACTCAAGACCTTACCTGGTTTATGAATAAAAAAAAACTAATGTCAGTTCAGTCATTTGTTTTGTTTGAATTGTTTCAAACAAGGAGGTTGGAGGGTTGCCTATAGGTTACACACTAAAGAGGTCCGTGCTCTGTGGTTTCAAACATACAACTTTTTTGGACTGTTGACTTGAAAGTTAAATATTATCGAGTTCGTTGTGAAATATTTACACTGAAAAATTATTTATGACGACGAAGACAGTGATGTTGAAATGTGTGAAACACCACCAGAAATCCGGGACGCCGCTACAACCGTGACCAATAATTTGCTGCCACAAAAATAAACATATTGTAGAAAACTTATTATATGCATGTAGATAAAGTTATGTATGTGACTGTACATAATTAGGCATTAAACACTCGTGTGATCTTATTATGAAACTCGCCTACGGCTCGTTTCATAAAACCACACTCATGTTTAATGCCTCTTATTATGCGCCAGCCACATAAATAACTATTATAACATTAGATACAAAGGAGTGTGATTTAGTCCGCAAACCCCTTACGTACTGATAATAAATTAACGGGTGCGTGTCACGAGGTATAACAACCAAATATATAATTTCATATCAATAACGTTCACAAGACAGGAACGTTAGCTATAACAACAAAATTTATATTGTTGTTAGGAATAACGGTCAATTTACATAATATTCATTAAATATAAGCTCATTTTATATAACACTCAAATACATAAGTATAATATACATAACGTATAAGAAATAATATAGTGCATAATATCGTTAATTACAGGGACCGTAAAATATAATGGAGATAAAAGTAAAATTTATGCAGTGAGCGAGCGAAGCGAGCGAACAAAACCTTCCGGGGCAGATCCGACTCGGATAGGTTAGGTTAGAAGACTAAGGCTTTGCTCTCGCCTTAGTTTTCGAGGTTATTTTTTAGCAACCCGGAAAGTACTCACCTCAGTAACACAGTACGTTTGTCCACATTTTGATATTAGATAAAATTTATCCTCCTGACACCGAAGCTTTTTATTAAATCACTTGTCCCTACGGACGGATGTACTTCACAAAGTATTAAATAGTTTTAGTTGTAAAGTCCGACACATTGCCAGTTGAATAACACGTGAACTACATGTTTTGTGATGTTTCACTGAAACAAATGTTTTTAAATATTATTAGACGGAGGTAATTAATATATTGCTTTGTGGATATATTTTGTACTTTATAAAGGACATCAGGGCGTTATGCATGAATAGGCAAGGCATATAAATTAAGCATAATGTTCAAAATAATCATTCTATTTCACAGAATATGTATTTCAACACATATGTAATAATAATATTTGTTGTCTATTGTCCGCAAAATACTTCAATTCTAACAAAAGAACACATTAAAAAAAATGTATGTCATAATTCTTCATAATAAAACGAAACTTTAATCAAGAAATGCCTTAGATCGTGTTCTATTCATTCCAGATGTACTCGCTTCATCATCGCTTACTCAGAATTATTCAAAAAAACTGTCTTGTAACCCTGAAATGAATACATACACTACTTTTAGTATAGCGACCGAAGGCGATTTGTGATTAATTCCATATAATTATATGACGAATAACGGACGGAGTGCCTTTGTATAGGTTCAAAATATTTAAGACGATTTATTTATTTTATTATACACTTTTTCTTTTGAATAGTATATAATATATGAAGAAAATATTATTGTTTACAATTAATTAAAAAAACAACACTGTAACCATTAATTTTGACAAAAATATTTTGAAATTTACTTACGGCGTCGACCACGTGCCTCCATTGTTGTGAATTCTGTCGCACGTGTTGCAATAACAACCGCCTCTAAGCCCAAAATCCTTATTGAACCTCAAGGACAATCTATCGCCATTGGTTAAAATCCATTGGTTGCAAGCCAATAAGCATCCAGTACTGTTTTAGCGCGAAAATTCCAACACTCGGGATTTAAGACTTTATATAGGTCGGTAGTCCGTTGTTGATATACGCGTTTCAAAATTGTTCGGACTTTACGGTGTAGTCTATTTAGCACTTTGTAAAGGACGCGGGGTGCCAGGAGGATATATTGTTTGAAACCTTTTATTGATATTTATACAAACTACAAATACAAAATTTTATTTAAAAAGTATAACTAAACTAAAACTACATAAAATCTAGGAAATGACATTATATGTCATTAGCGATATACTTCATAAAAATAGATATTTTGAAATTATATCTTTCGTTGATTATATCTACAGAACATTATACTAATCATTTTTATACAATGTGAGGCCATTATATGATTCGTTCTTATATCTCGTATTACTTACCCAATACCTATATTCGCCACCCTGGGCAAGCGGGTTTGCGATCGCAGTATTGTGTCCACTACGATGATGCTGCTGCCCATTATCAATCTTCGATAAATAATTGTCACTGACGTTGTAGTCCCTTAGCCAACTCTTGCGACACCCACAGGAAGAGTTGGGGTGGTGACAAATGTAGGTACTCTTACTGCCGTCACCACACGGCACGGATTATATTATCGGGCATTACTTATTGCGTGGTAATGAATAATGATACTGCATTTTATTTCTTTTTATTTATTATTTGTCACACAATGCATTAAGGTGCGTTTAAACCAAAAGAGCATTCGCTGTTCTAGCGCCCGTTCTAAGAAATCAACCAATCACGTTTTGTGTACCGATCGAATTTCGTAGAGTGGGAGGTTGGAACAGCGAATGTTCTTTTAGTTTAACCGCACCTTTACACAGATACATCAAAATTACATGAAATATTTGGTTCGTCAACACAGTGAACTGAATATTTCAGCTTTTTTACATATAGGGACATTCAATTAGTGTGAAATTAAAAAACTTTCATTTTAGTCAGGTTTATGAAAATACAACAAAATAAGCACTAAATTTCAACAAACTCGGTTTTGGTATTAATTTTATAAAGTATAAGTGATAGGTATTATAATATAAAAATGTCGATCTACTTTGAATTTCTAAACATATCGTACATAATTGTCGTTACGAAACTGGCTGCAATTAAGTTTTCTAATGTTATTGGATGTCCCTAAAAGTGAAAATATTCACTCATGTATTTCATACACTCGGTAGCAAAACATTCGGGTCGAGCGTAATTCTTCATAAGAACATAAAGCAAACATGCTAGTTTCAAGCAGTTTCTAAAAGTATTTTCAGGATAGGTTGAACATAATTTAAAAATAAGATTGTATTATAACTTCTGTGAGTTTTTTGTGCAGTAAAAAAAAATATGCAACTTTTACTTTTGATTATTGAGAGAAGTTTTAACAACCAGAATTTCGACTTCTTCCATTGTTTTATTGGATTAAATAATAATCTGGGCTTAAATTTTTTTTTAAAGATTGAGTAAATTCATTAAAAATATGTTTGATACCAGCATTGCTGCATTTTCAATTAAAAAAATACTTATAGCTGATCCGAAGTTTTTGCTCTTGTTTAAGACTAGAGCGATCATTTGTCAATTAACTGTGTTGTTTTGACCTACATTTACTTTCCTACTTGTAGTTATTTTGTAGTTTGATTCCATTTGTTAATAAATAAATATCATTGTGATATAATTGACAACGGATTTTATTGCGTATATCATCCATAAACGACGAATCCTGTAAAGTATTCGAAACGTCAGGATGTAATAAACTAATTATTATACGCGATATAATCCATTGTCATAGTTTTATCTCAAGAATACCCACTTGTTTTTAATTATTGTAAATATTACTTATATAATTATGATAAACTAAGAGAACACGGAGATTCCTACATTTCACGCTCACATGCCATGTAACTGTAACCCAACACGTAGGTAATGGGCAAAAACAACACTTGAATTTTATTATTACACATTTTCTGGCACGTTGTACACTTCATTTTAGTTTTATTTTATTTCAATATTTTATATACCTAAATTACATATTATATTTTTTTTTTATTGTTCAGAATGCTTTTTTTAAAGTATTGTGTAAACGACAAAATATAATAAATTAAAACCATAATTTTATAGAACTTCATTATGGTGGCACACTGTTTCATAGACAGAAGTTGCATAGAATTTCGTTTCACAGAAATTTGTTCATGTATTATTTGGATCATATACTTTCTGTTCCAATATAATTGTTTCATAGACTATTCAATTGCTTAAAACATATTTCACAGACATTCAGTTCCACGTATATTGCTATCTAACTTTTTTACTTTACAAAGTAATCAAACGCTAGAATTACATTTTATGTATTTTTGTTTTGTAGGCACCGATTTGATAAATTGTCGTTTCATAGTTACTAGTTTATATAATATTTAGTTCCACTATTTACTTTATTGCATAGTGATATTCTTACCTAATGAGTCATATTTCATATATTTTTGTTTTGTAGACACTGATTCGCTCTCCCTCTAAAAAAAACGAACCTGCTACCAGAAAAAGTAGGTAGGTTGTAGGCAAAGTAGATTAGGTTAGGTTAGTTAGCCTTTCATCCCGTTCTAGCCTCGAAACCTAACCAATCCAAGTAATAAATCAGGGTGAAATCGACTTGGATTGGTAAGGTTTCGAGCGTAGTTTCCCGGATAAATAAAATACCTACTTACTTTTAATTAATTGTTTACGTATCGTCATCCTTGCAAAACCAAGAAAGGGGGGACGGGGGGATTAAAAATAAAAAATAACAATTTCGTACCTCCCCTACTCTAATCTGAATAGGTTCGTTAGGTACCTTTTATCCCTTAGAGCAGAAATAGAAGCCACGCGCAGCGGGGCTTCGTCGACCGGTTCCCAGGTCTAAATCGCTTACTAAAATTCTTTGGACAAAGGTATTTCTTTTATATTTGTATAATGCTTTGTAATGATAATTCTATAGTTTCATTATGACGGAATAAAAAATATTAATTTTGATACAATGACAAACAACATTCTATGAATATTCAGTTTATGAAACAACTGTTATAGACACTAAATACTATACGAATTAATAATATTTGATTGAATACGCCATGAAATGAAATTCTAAGAACTACATATCTGAACAATAAAAAATATACAAAACCAGATTATACTATGTAAGAGCTCTGAAAAATGATCATTCTATGAAATGAAAATACGAGAAACATTTTCTATGAACCAATATTCTGCGAAAATGTTGTCTATGAAACAACCAACAACCCTACATTATAAATAAAAATATACAACTAAACTAAATCTAAATCGAATAAAAACTGGCTAAGTGCGAGTCGGACTCGCGCGCGAAGGGTTCCGTACCATTATCAATTTATCGTTAAAAATATAGTTAAATCAACCTATATCAAAAACTATAAGAGATAATTTAATCAAACCAAGAATTGTTGATAGAGTTTATTAATATACATAACATTTTTTCTTTTTAGAATTTTGTACCACGTAGTTTAAAAAATAGGGGGAGGGACACATTTTTCAGGCTTTGAGAGCTTATATCTCCAAAACGGTTCGCTTAAATAAAAATGTCATATACATATAAACCTTAATAATTATCATTTTCAAAGACCTTTCTATTTATACACCACACGCTTATATATATGTGTATATGTCACCGTACTATTGTAAATATCGTTAGATTATAATTTACCTAGCGAAATTGTAAAGTACCTATCGAAATGTTGTCAATTGCGTCATACTGTTTCCAATATAACGCATTATTTTTCGTTAGATTATAATCTGTCGAGTAGAAACCGTCACATTGTCAAATGGCTATCTGATTGGTCAGTTCTGTGACCTCTCTGTTTACTTGCCATAGAGTTGGATATCAAACACAAGTGGCAGTCAAATAAAATACATGCTTTTCTAATATTGTCAGATCAAATAAGTGTGTGCATCACCATAATATTGCCGATAAATTACAATCTCACTCGCGAGGTTATAAACTATCGAAAGATTGTCATCCGTAATATATCTACTTGAAATTGAACGGATAGATTTTTGGTAAATTATAATATGTCGACGCGAAACCGTCAAATTGTGAGCTATAATTATAACATGCATCGAATTGCACCTCGTTTAACGACTTAAACACCGTGTGCCATTGTACTTATTCACAAATAAAAAAACATTTTTCTTAGTAGAAAGTCGCAAGTTTTTTTCGAACCGGAATTGTATTTCTAGTGGTGTGGTTCAGCATAATAATAATATTATGCTGGACGTTATGTTTTTGCAATTAAGTTTACTATTAGTCAAATAATGACAGTACCTACAAAATTCGAGAAAACACACAACAATACCACAATACACAATACCACTACAGCGGAATGAAGTATCGACACAAACCATGGTTTTTATGCAACTACGATAATTGTAATTATTATAATATCTCAAATAAATAAAAATATGCAATTCGAAGCTCTCGGTAACTTATCATTGAAATGACGACGCCGGGTACACGGAGTTTCAATCGTTTACCCAATGAGAACGCGAGCTGCCGCAATTCGATGCATGATATATTTAACTCAAAATTTTACGGTCTCGCATCGACAGATTATAATTTACCGAAACTCAATCCGTTAAATTGTAAGTACCTACATTACAGATCACAATCTTTCGATAGCTTTTAATCTCTATGACCAAAACACTATTTGTTTACGTTCAACAAACTGACGTTACGGATTACAATCTTTCAATAGTTAATAATCTCGCGTAATCTAATGGTATTTATAATTTACGGTGACACACAGGTACAATAATTAATCTCAACACTAGAAAAGCGTGTATTTTATTTCACTGACACCTGTGTTTGATTTCTAACTCTATGGCAAGTACACAGAGCGGCCATATTTAAGACCGACCAATCCGACAAACCGACAATGTGACGGTTTCTGCTCGACAGATTATAATCTAACGAAAAATAATACGTCAAATTGGAAACAGTGTGACGCAGTTGACAATCTTTCGATAGTTTACAATTTCGCTAGGTAAATTATAATTCAACGCTTTTTACAATATTACGATGACATATACATCTAAAAAAATGTTCTATCCCTCAGTTACATGTATGGAGGGCCCCAACCCCAATTTTTTTTTACAATATAGTATCATAATTCTGTAGCGGTTCATACAACGCATATTCTTACAAAATTTAATTACTATAGCATTTATAGTTTCCGAGTAAATTGGCTGTGACAGACGGACAGACGGACAGAAGGACATGACGAATCTATAAGGGCTACGGAACCCTAAAAACGGCCCCCGCAACATGGTACCAATGATTCTGGCAGCATTACCCCGCTGGATCGCGAGGCTGATCTGTTGAGCGAGGTAGCTGCCAGCCCTTTGGTCTCCTGTGGTATTTTTGAGCCTCTTTGAAATTTCTTTAAAGAGACTCAAAGCACCAGAGCCCCACGAACCCAGGGTCTCGACGCCGAATGGGATAAAATTATAGTCAGCGTCGAGACCACAATATTTTCCTACCTTGGCACTTTAGGCCGCCTCTGTTGCTGCTGCTGCCCTTATGGACGTCCGATGGAGATGTGACGGGACTAGTGTGTCTACACAAATGTTCCCATACCAGCACCCGTCCCATACTGCACGGAATCAAACTGAACGGAGACAAACTGAAAAATGGAGAGTGTTGGGGTCTACAAAGGTTCCAGTATTATATTTATTCATAATATTATTATTTTATATTTTATTTATTTTAGGGATAATTAAATAAACAACTATACAATATCTATGTATAAGGTGCTATAAGTATATAAATTACGGATTACATTAGGTATGTAATCCTACATCCTACATCCTAATTCCTAAATCCTTATGTATACAATCAAATTTGTTCAAAATTTCCTTTGCAAGAATACTCTCTTCTAGAAACAAAAAATAAAATGCGAACATGTTCATATTCATATTCATATTCATAGCATTTACATGGCTCAAGTCTCTTCATTATGAGGACATAGAGAAGTTACTGAGAGTTGTACAGTGAATGTAAGCATTTGTTCAACATGTACACACTACACACGCATAGACACACACACATAGACACCTACACATACACATATGTATACACAAATTACTCAAATCTTCATTCATTCATATATATTGATAGGTTACTTTAAGTATCCTTTTCGAATTTTGGTTACCTGCAGTACAGGCTTTGCCTAGTGCAGGAACCAGGCTAACTATTGTTGTAAACCTATACCACGAATAAATGTCTTATGTCTTATGTATAGTCAATGGCATTATTCACGGGTTACTCTAAACAAATTGTGGTTGCCAAAAGTGAAACTGTTTTAAAATTTTAAAACAAGATGTTTCTTGAATAAATATATTGTTGCAGTAAAGAGAGTAATGAAAAATCAATTCACTAGAATAAATTTGTTAGGAACATAAATATAGGCGTTCACTTCACTTTTTTGAATACAAACTATCAAATGAACGGCAAGAAATCAATTAGATAGTTGCGTCTCATATCATCGCGCGATGTGCGACTGATATGAGACGCTGCGAAAGTGCTAACACACGTAGCGTCCCATACCAAGCACCGACCTCTCTCCCACGGCAGCAACGTCAAGCCATCAGGATGCTTAGCCATGTTGCCAATCGCTAACGCTTAGTAGCGTATCGTAGTTTTCCCTCTCTGTCATTCTTTCATATTAGTGCGACAAAGACAGTTAGCTGCCTTTCCTTTACGATTGACGATTAAGCGTTAGCGATTGGCAACTTGGCTAAGCACCCGGGTCGCTTGCCATCAGTGTGACTGAGGCCCGGAGGTTCTAGCACGGAAGGGACGCCTGACCTAAGCGCCCTCTGGACTATGTCGTTGAGGGCATACATATTACGTAGTAGTTTCACTCTAACCTTTTTGTGTAGAAAACAGAATACACATCCATATAAGTTTCATACACAACCCAAAGGCTCTGATAATACGGCAAATGTGAGCACAATTTTCCAGCTGTGGGATCGCGCGCAGTATCTCGTACAATTCACCCCACAGGATCCAGCACGCTGCAAAATTGTAGTTTAAATTATTTCGTTACACTTTTTACCAATACCAAAACAAATATTACCACTACCAGACATGATGAACGATTACTTAGGTACATAAGCATGTCCACGTAAAACAGTGCTCAAAATTCGATCCCGTTAATATTTTTATCAAATGCAGATTAAGATTCAGTTAATTTTAAATTTTTATTCAACTAATACCAACTTTGCGACAAAATGAAATGTAGGTACGTCATCATACTTTTCGTTTTGTATAGATATAGTACGGTCAAACTTTACATTAAACTCGCAAAGCATGCAGTATAGCTGCATTTTTGGTATGTTGCTTAGACACCATAGGGCACTGTAAAACCACATTTTGCAAGCAAAAAAACGTTGTGCTACGTAGCTACGTAGTACGTGAAAAACTGCGAACATTGCAATCAATTTTTAGTTTCTAATTTTTATTAAAAAAACTTTACGTTTCTTGATTACATGTTAAGAAGCGTTTAAGGTAAATGTAAAAGTGGATGACACTGTACCAATGAATGACTTTTTTGTAATTTAATTTTAATATTAAGAAAACTGTTGTTAATACGACCCCAATACAGTATCCAGACCACTAGCAGTGAAATCTGTGATTTTTGTTTTAAATCCTTAATTGATATCTTGAATATTTTTTTTAATTTATAGACGGTTCTTACGAACAGGTGCTTCGAGTTGGTTGTGCGTCGGTGTTCTTAGTGAATCTGCTAAGGCATTGCATTGTAAAATTGGACATATAAGCCTGGATTTAACGAATTTTTGGGTAGTGTTTACTAAAACTATTACATTTGAAAAGGATCTATTGATATTGTTTATTTCAAGTGCATTATTTTTATTAGTTTAATATTTTAGACGCATGTCATATACCGGAACAAAATTATAGCGTTTAGTAGTGGATGACACCCATGTCATTCACTCACTCAAATAGTAATTTTATGTATCTTAATTTGAATCGTATTTTATAGGTATACAGCGCATATTTTAGTTATTCTAAAAAGCACAAGTTTCTATGGGTCATGTGAGTAGTGTCTGACATGGGTGTCATATACTGTTTTTGTATGGTGATCGAGTGGATGACAGTATGTAGTGATATGTCATTCGTTGGGTCATAACTATGTCATACGTTGGTCACAGGTATTTTTAATGAAAACATATACCTAAAATGACCTAAATATACCCATGACGACGTGAAAAAAAGGCCAAGCTTGTACTAACTGTAAATAAACATAATTTGATTCGGCAAGCGACACTACAGATGGCACTTGCCTCATTTTACGTAAAAATGGAACCCAAAAAAAAGTTTATTGAACAAAATTATGTAAGAAGACTAAAAAACAAATTTGAATGTGAGAAATGGCAAGAAATGAGAGAGAGTACAAACGATAGGAAGAAAAAAAACAAATTTTAGTAGTTATTGTGTGTATAAAAATCGTTTTAATAAAGGAATTAAACGTTTTGTTCAACATTTAATAAATATCTACCTGGTTTTAGTTAGTTTTTCCCTTTATAAGTTTACCAGTAGCATAAACGAACCTGCAGTTAACATAATCAATTGTAAAACGTGATGCAATGCCATGTCATTTACTGGGACACCAATCCTTTTTTTCCATAGTCATACTTTGGAACATGCAATATTTTGTCAGTCATTCACTGGTATAATTTGAGACGTGACGGAAAAGTGAAATAACAGAGTCAAAGTATTAGTTATACACAATTTATTATTCTAAAAACATAAAGGAGGAACCAGTCTATAAATTGCTTTACACATTTGGTCTCATATCATTGACAATTACGTAGTTTTTTGGAAAAATGCATGAAATCGCTCCTTATAGTGTCATCCACTGGTACATTTTCCTTAAAGATTAATACATTTCCAACAAGTTGAGCTAACATACATTACCGTAGGTCTTATAATATGTAGTTTCAGAGATTCGCGACATCAAAAAGTACTATTTTTTGTAAACTAGCGTTATTTTGAGTTTTGCTAACGTTTTCGGCCTAATATCGCCTCACCTAATTATGCTACGAAAAACATGCAATAATCACTTTATAGCGCATATAATATTCTTTCATTAAAGGGTAAAATCATGTCAGCGAACTTTGTAATTGAAAATAAAAACACGAAATTCAAAAGGCAGGAGGCCCGCTATCTAAGTTTTTCATACAAATCGCAAGTCGTGTTGTAAAGTTTAGCTGCAATTTTAGTAT